>SKCR01031434.1:0-162271 GCA_019454045.1 Zanthoxylum bungeanum | reverse complement strand
TACTTTAGCCATACAGCCCCGTTCTATGGGTGGGTTCATGTGAGCGTAGACAAAAACTCTTGCTGGCGAAGGATTGCCCACAACTAGGTCTCCCACACTCAAGGTTCGAGCAACCAAGCAAGCGCACCTTTTTTATACCTTGCGGTACGTGCCAACAAGTCATGGTGTGTGACTAATGTCAAATGGATTTCTTGTTGCAGATTCCCCAAAGGGAGGGTGGAGCGAACTCTCTTAATACCCAAGCCTCTTAGGCTCTTATCGCTTGGTGACAGGAATAAGCAACAAGTCCTCCAAATTAGTCTGTCACAACAGGCCAAGGGTAGTGACTATTTAGGTGCCTCCACAGCTTTTCCTCGAAAGGTAGTGAATGAAGGAACACCAAACCATTACCTAGCCTTAAAATGTCTTTGATCAAACCCTCATTTCACCCACTATAGACATGGTCAATTAAAACACAAATCCAAACATTACAAAATAATATTTCGGGGCCGATTCTCTATCCCCAGTGGAGTCGCCAAACTGTGGTGACACAGGAAAACCTGGGCGACGCATGCTGTTCCGGGCTCGCGGCCATGTTGGGAGTACGGAGTAGCCATGAGGGACTAAACCGGAGAATGATGGAGTCGCCATCCGGTGTGAACCGGGAAAATGAGATTTAAGGCCGCACTCACCCCTCGCAAGGGAAGACCTCAAACCGTTGGGTTCGGAATGGTCCCTTACTTATGTCACTTGTAATGAAAGGATTTGTGTAATAATTTAATCAAGCCTAAATAACACTTATTTCCAAGAGTGCACCATAATCCTAAGTTCACATGCATGAAGATAAAGCATTTTTTCAATAGCACATAAATAGGATAAAGTAACACATAATGAACGGAATCAAAATAAGCACATAGCACGGGGGAATGAAGAAAGATGGCGAATTCAAAATACGTGAAGAGAAATAGTTTCAAGATGCAACCGTATATTAAAGATAAACGTGTCATGATGTAATGCCAAAGAATGTGGCTAATAGAGTGAAAGAAATGAATACCAAGAGGAAGGAAATGCAATGTGTGCCTATACTCATGTAACTACTACAAATTTTCATTAAGCATGTTATAGGTGATGCAAGATTATGCATGAGATGTCATATGAATGAATAATAGGAAAAAAAGCACGGTAAAACATCGCATAATGAACAGAAACACAATACAAAAATGATATTTTACAAAACAACGATAAGTCGCGTAATAAACAGCGCGGCAAAACATCGTGGTAAGGTAGCCTTAAGGCATTTTCCCTCGAATAGAGGACCTTTAACCCACCCTAGTTAAGCCCATGTGCATGCATGCATGATAACGTGCAACAAATAAAATGCATGAATGAAATGGTAATGTTCGAATGATAAATAAATAACACATAACGAAAAGTAGACAACCAAGCGCGGCGAAGTATTGCGGTAAAGGTAGACCGTTGGCTTTTTATCCCTCCAAGTGGAGGACCTTTATATGCGCACACAACACAATGTATACATATAAAACAGAAGTGAATACAAAGATACCAGGCGCGGCGAAGCATCGTGGTAAAGGATTTTAACCTCTTCAATTAGAGGACCTTTCACTGCACTTACTAAGCCCATGCGCTTATCTCAATGCATATATATATGAAAAAAAAAGTAAATACAAAGATATCAGATTTCGTATACCCGATTGAACATGTCTTACATCCAATCGAAAACACATCGTCCGACGCGGCGAAGCATCGTGGTAAAGGATTTTTAACCTCTTCGATTAGAGGACCTTTCATCGCACTTACTAAGCCCATGCGCTTATCTCATTGCTTATATATGAAACAAAAAGGTAAATGTAAAAATATCGGATTTCGTATACCCGATTGAACATATCTCACATCCAATCGAATATACATTGACCGGTGCGGCGAAGTATCGTTGTAAAGGATTTTAACCCCTTCAATTAGAGGACCTTTCATCACACTTACTAAGCCCATGCGCTCGATCATATCATTATACGAACAAATAATATGCGGAAATTAAATAACGAATAATAAACACATCAAAACAACATAAAATAAAATATGCATCGTTTGCTCATGTGGTATGTGGAGTTGTATCCCGAGTGCAGATCATACTACCGTCCATTCGGAATCGGCTATGAAATTTACGTCCAGGTTTCCATCCTATATACCACTAGAGGCAACACATTTTTCATTTTAATCAAGGGCCATAATCATGCATCAATCCATAGTACATGTATATTTATCTACTCAAGGGCCACAACATGTATTTTAACATAATAATCATGCGAATAAAGCTCAATAAATAATAAAAAATAAAACAGAAAAAATAAGTGTGAAAAGTACCCTCAGGTCTAACCGTTTAAGTCGCTTCGGACTTGCGTTTCACGGAGATCGGAAGGGGTAAAAGCTCCTTACTCTTTCGGTTCACTAGCTTAGCGTCTTAACTCGTCGTTCCACTGTTTTTCTCGCTGTTTAGGCTTCGTTTTGCTGCTGTTTTGGATGCATTTTCTGCTCACTGTTTCAGGTCACGTTTTTGTGTTTTAAGTGGCTGTTTTTACGTTTTTTGGAGGCTTAATGTGCAGATTTTTTTCTGATTTTTTTAAGGGTTGGATGTGCAATTTTACTGGGTAGTTTAAGGGATGTTTTGGGACTAGGTAGTGGTGATTTACTCGTGAATAAGGCTGTTGTTATTGTGATGTGTTTAGGTGTTAATATATGGGTAGATTTGTGGTGTCCTTAGGCGTGAAGGTGAGTGGCTTATGTGTGCAGTTTGTGAGTGGCGTGCGGGTGAGTGTACGTTTGTGCAGTTTGTGAGTGGCGTGAATGGGCAGTGGCTTATGTGTGAGTGGCGTGAATGGGCAGTGGCTTGGTCCGTGAATAGATAGTGGCTTGGTGCATGAATGGGGTGAATGGGCAGTGGCTTGGTGCGTGAATGGGCAGTGGCTTGGTGCGTAAATGGTCAGGGAGTTGGATGGCAAAGGGAGAAGGCTATGTGCGGCAATATGAAGGTGATTTGAGGACTTTGGGCGTGAACTACTTCTTGGTGTTTTTTTTGTGTGGATGAACTAGGGAGATTCGAGAGGGGGGAGGCTAGGTTATGTGTTTGTTTGTTTATATAGAGGGGGATTAGGGTTTCTCCTTGTCTCCCAAGGAAGAGATCTAGCATTTAATTTAGGATTGGTTTTAAGGAAAGTCAAAGATTGGGGGGGACAAGGTTAATTCAAATTAGAGAGGTGATATCTTCAATTAGGCATTTAATTTGTTAGATTAGGAAGTCAATATTTTTAATTGGTATATAATTTTTCTTAGTTAGGAATAAAATATATTTGATTAGGTTAAATTAGGTATATGTTTATTTTATGTTTGGTAAATAATTTAATTATTATTTTATTATCTAATTAATATTTATTTGATTTAATTTGGGTGTGTATTAGGCAAATGGGTGTGTGGGCCTTGGTTGGAGGCGTGTGGGCCTTTGGTTGGTGGGTTTGGTTTGTGCGGGCTAGCGGGGGTTTTAGGTAAAGGTCGAGGGGCTTGCGGGGATCTTGGGCCGAGGTTAGGTGATTTGTGAGTGTTTTGGGCCTGGAATAATTTTTAAAACATAAATTAAACGAGTTACTCGAAGCTAAACTAGTGAACTTAATCCGTCAATGAGTCAATTCTTGACTCTTCCCTTCCGATGTCTGTTTCCCGCGGCTTTCGCAACTTAAAAGGTAGTGCCTCCAACTGAGACTCATCATCGAGTTTTACATGTAAAAATGCAATGCCTACAGTCTAACCGAGATGATTTTATACTTTAGCCAATCTATTTGTCTACTTCGTGTTGAAACTCTAAAAGTTTCTGATTTGTGTTTCAAAAGGAACACATAGCCATAACGCGATGCCACATCCATAAAGGTCACGAAACATTCATATCTACCTCTAGCCTAGCTAGATATGGGCTTACTTACGTCACTATGAACGAGGACTAACAGAACGGTGGCTCTCACTTTTACCAAGTAAAAGATATTTTAGGCACTTTGCCCATGCTAGATTCGTAGACATTATTTGAATTAGAATCAAATTCGTCCTAGTATCCACTCTTTGAATGTGTGGATATATTAGTCTTGTTAATGCATCCCAGATGACAATGCCACAAAGAAGTCTCATTTGATTTACTCAATTTGAGCTATTTGTTTGTCATATTATATATTTGAGATTCATTTATATTGAAAATATAAATATTGTTATTCACATCTAATGTGTATATCTCGATATCATCTTTATAAACAAAACACCTGGTGTTTCGGAATATAAAGGTATACCGCAACGGGTTAAAATAGATACAGAGATAATGTTTCTAGTCAAACTAGATACATTATAACAGTCTCATAATTTAAGTACATGCCCAAAAGGCAGTTCTAAAACTTAGGTTCCTACGGCCAAAACAGCGACTTTCGTCATATTTCTGACTTGTAGGTCGATCTCATCTGAAGTCAGTATCTGCTTATCTGTAATTCCTCCGCACATCAGTACATGTATTCACGTATCACATCTAGTAGCGAAATCCAATTTTAAAACCAGTAGTGAACATGTTTATAACAAACATTCTTGAAGCCGGAACCTTGTCCCGCTTTACTTCCTTTATGTCTTTTTAAGAAGCTCTTGCTTACGAGGTTCTACTCCCAATCTGAAAATTAAAGCCGTTGAAGATATTTTCCCCAGGATAATATCCTTTGACTTTAATCTTTCAGTCATCTTGATTCCTATAGTCCAACTATCCAATCAACGATTTCAGGTACAATTAAATAAAATGATCACTATAGTCTAACTATATAATCAACTATAATTATTCGGTTACATTCAAATGTATTGATTACTATAATCCAATTATATAACCAACTACAAATGAAGTAGTTTGAATACAGTCCAACTGTTTAATTAAAACAACAATTGAATTTTAGTCCAACTAATATATTAATAATTAATGACGAAAAATAAAATTGAGCGCGTATTGGCAAGTATCTAAACGAAATTACAAATTTAATACTTGCCTCCCACTATTTTTCGGCGAGCCTCTAACCCTCTGTTGAGTACTCGGGAAACCTAGTTTCCTATTGGGCTAGGATCCCGTTGAAAAATACACAACCTTGACTTTGGCCAACAAGTTGTATAAAATTTAACTAGGTAGATCTCTAAGATCAATTTGGTCTCATCCAATTCCTAGATCCAGTAGGTGGACATCTAAGTCCAAAACATATATCCCATATATGCCAATATATCCAATATATCCCCTAACCTTTTCCTCTGAACCAACTAAGCATTGGCTTTGGCACAACAAGCTTAATGATTCCAGTTAAGCGGGACCCATTGACCTTGGAAAGCTTCGTAATCGATGTCGATGGACAAGAAGTGATCTTGACTTTGGCCAACAAATCACAACTTGGACAAGACATACGATATGGAACAAAGCCTTCATGATTCAAACACATCCGCGATGGACAAAGGTCTTGACTTTGGCCAACAAACCAGTGCCAATCTTGGATCTTGAGAATGAATCACTCAATGGAAGGAAATCGCTTAATATAAAATGAGGGTTTTTGTCACGATTTGACAACTAATTTATTATCTTTGATTAGGTCTCATCATACACCTTTAAGCATGCATTCTAAAAGCATAATAAGGCGCGAAATAAATTAATAATGATATACAAATGGATATATAATACAATTTGTTCCTAGAATAAATCTCTCCATTTCATCTCTCCCTTTAGCACTATTCTTACTTCTACCCAATTACATAACACTTCTAAAGAAACCTCATTTACATTGAGGGGAATATGTGAGAAGAGAAATACAATGAGAAAGGAGGTAATAGGCTGGACAAGCATGTCCAATTTAATAAATTCTAAATTTATTACAATAATTTCCAAAATTGCCCTCACCATCTAATATCCATCCGATATACATTATTCATACATACATCCAAGTATTCACAAGAAGCATGTTATCAATCAATCTAATCCAATTAATTAATCTTTGATTAATGACCATCCAATGTTCATACAACGATTTGATTTGCGCGAGTCAAACTCGTTTAAGAATAAATACTCAAAGTAAGTATTCTTGAATTATATCGAATTACAATTTTAAATCCAATTTAAATTGTATCCAATACTAATTCATATTTAATTCTAAATTAAATAATTACACTTATTTATGTGCCTTAAAGACTTGGATTCGAAATCCAATCTTAATGAGTCTCAAAGGCCCAATTAGTATCCAATACTATTTAATTAAAGTACAATGAGCTTTTAATTAATTCTTTAGGCATGGGCTTTCGCCAAAATAGATGTAACCCATAATGCCTAGGCCCATTAGGAATCACCCTATGCCATAGAATCAATTTTGGCCCATTAGACCCAATTAAATTATTAAAGGCCCAATAGTCATATTTTGGACTTTATGCAAATGGTTTAAGTCCAAATATAATCAAAGACTAAAATTTGGCCTAACCAAGTCCATTAGCCCAAATACAACAATTAAATTAATACAACATTCCAAATTAAATATTAATTCAATTAAAGTGCAATCAACACAATTAATTAATTAATCTAGTATTTCCAAAACACTAATTAATCTAATTAATCATGCTTAATTCCCACATTCTTGTCCAACACAAAATTGGGGCAAAATCAATTCTATAACATGCTTCACATCTCACGGCAATACATGAAATTAACATTCAATTTTGATTTCAATCTAATTAAATCGACAATCAATAGTCAATTTCATGTGAATTAACATATCCAATTGTCTAATTCAAAATTCCATGAGTTTCTAGGGTTTATCATTTTTCGACCAAGGGTTATAATTTGGGGAAAATTAATCCTATCAATTTTTCACAAAATTGAAGATGCACAAATCCAATTCAACATCATTCAAACATAACCCAACAACCAATTTAGGAAAATAAAGTTCTAAACACAAAATTCCCAAATCAAAGTTTACAAACAAGAAAAATAAATCATGCTTAGATCTCACTCTGATACCATTGTAAGTGTCTTACACATGCCACAGGATCTCTAAGCGTGATTCGTGTGTGAATAATAATAAAAAATAAGTTGCGGAAGACTTACATTGATCGGCTTGAGTTCAAAACTTTCATGGATGTTGAAGCTTCCAAGCTCCTAGGTGAGTATCCCTATCACCATTTTTTTACTCCCTTATGTGCTAGCAAGAATAAATGGAACAAATTTAATCTCCCCAGGAGAAATAGATTTGTCAGAGAGAGAAGGGAACAATCGGCCAAAAGAATGCAGGAAGCAAGCAACAATTTCTTTTCCTTAGGGTGGGCAAAAAAATCCAGACCAGTCCAGTCCGATCTGGTCCAATCCAGTCCAGTCCGGATTTATTGGGCTTTAATATTATAATTTTATGAAAAAGTCTGGATTTGGTTTTTAAAAATAAAGCCCATCAATATGAGGGCTGGACTTGGATTTTCTAAAAAAAGCCCTAATCCTTTGGATTTTCTAAAAAAAACCCTAATCTCTTTCATCAAAGAAGTTGCATCGTTGTTGTAATCAGCAGTTTCTGATATTGCACCTTTTGCGCACCTTTTGCAGGCGGCCTTCTTTTTGGATCCCAACAGCGACTGTATAGTGGAATGCTTGGAAAGTTGTTGCAGCGAATCAACTCCTTCAAGGTATCTATAATTCTATCTACCTTTGCTACAGCTGGCCTTTTTAATAATTTTCTGCTTGTAGAGGTTCTCTGAATTTAGTTGAATTTGAAACATTATATAGAATCTGTTAAGAAAGCTGAAATACAAAGTTCAATTTGGAAGTTGATTCTCATTCTAGGAGTTCGTTTTCAAGATCATCCTGATAAATTATTCGAATCATTAATGAAATGATTTACTGTTAATTTTTGTAATAAATTCTCATTGAACACTTGACAGCTCAATTCCTCGATAGCACAAAACCTCCATAACAAATTGTTATAATTTTAAATCCAGACTTTGTAATTTTAAGTATTCAATTACAAAACCTACATAAATCCAGACTTTGTAATTTTAAGTATTCAATTACATTTTCTATGTAATTCTTAACACAACATTTTAGTAGTGAGTTTCAAATTCTCCCATTTTTTATGTATAAAATTGTAATACATACATATATGATACATGATTCTTAAAGTGGCTAATGATTATTCATTAATGTAGGTTATAAATCATAATGTCAAACATGGAAAAAAATACAGTTACTCAATCAAATTCTCTTGGCATCGAGGATGTCCAGGAAGACATTCAAGAGGTGGAAATAGAACAAGGAAACAAAAGAAAGGGAGATGTATTACAAAGTTCGAGTAACAAGAGATCAAGAACAACCTCACGTTGTTGGGATCACTTCACAAAGATAACCGTTCATGGGGAAACAAGGGCAAAATGCATTCATTGTGGTCATGATTTGAAGGCTGGGTCAGGAACATCCCACTTGAATAGACACATGAAGGCATGTTTATCCGATACTCAAAAGAAAGCGGATGGTGAAACATGTGGTGATGAAGTTCAATCTTTTGATCCAATTATTGCTCGTCAAAAAGTTACAATATTGATTGTAAAGCATGAGCTTCCGCTTAGGTTTGTGGAGTATGATGCGTTTAGGGATATGATAAGTTACTGCAACCCATTGGTGAAAAATATGTGCAGGAATACTTTAAAGAGTGAGCTTTTTAAGTTGTATAATTCTGAAAAGGCTAAAACCATGGATGTATTAGAGATTAATGACAGTAGGGTGGCAATTACTACAGACTTGTGGACTGCTAGTAATCAAAAGAAAGGTTACATGGTTGTTACGGGGCATTTCATTGACAACTCTTGGCGTTTACAAAGTCGAATCTTAAGGTACATTTTCTATATTCATTATTGTTTCAAGAATTTTTATATTCACTTTCAACTTTGGCATTATCAGCTATATACAGTTATATGTTTTAATATATGAATATATCATTTATATAATTATATAGGTTTGCATATGTGCCAACCCCACACAATGCTGAGTGTCTTTCCCAAGTATTAGTAAAGTGTATGTTGGATTGGAATGTGGATAGAAAATTATCTACGGTTACTTTGGATAATTGTTCTACCAATAATGCATTGATTAATAGGTTGAAGGGAAAGATTTCGGGTGAATCATTAATATTAAATGGTAAATATCTTCATATGAGGTGTGCAGCTCATATTTTGAACCTAATTGTGAAGGATGGGATGAAAATAATTGAAGACGGGATAGAAAAGATTAGAGAGAGTGTGTCTTATTGGAGTGCATCACCAAAGAGGGTGGAAACTTTTGAGATATGTGCAAGACAATTGCATATTATGTGTGTGAAAAAGTTGGCACTTGATTGTCCAACTAGATGGAATTCTACATATTTTATGCTTGATGTTGCATTAAAGTATAGAAATGTATTTTCTCGACTACAACAGCTTGAGCCACAATATAAGTGTTTACCTTCTTGCGATGAATGGGAGTTGGCAGAAAAGATGTTAGATTATTTGAGTCCATTTTATTTGATGACGGAGATGTTTTCGGGTACGACCTACCCCACGGCTAATATATTTTTCCCATTAGTTTGTAAAATGAGGATGTCATTAACGGAGTGGCAAATGTCTCCTATTCTCGAGGTTAAGTTAATGGTTGAGAGTATGATTGAGAAATTTGAAAAATATTGGCTAGAGATTCATGGGGTATTGGTGATGGCTGTTATTCTTGACCCAAGGTTCAAGATGTTGATGATTGATTTCTATTTTTCAAAGATTTATGGTGTTGATGTTGTCGAGCAGATGAAGAGAGTTTGTAATATTTGTGATGAAATATTTACTTATTACGAGGGTAAGTCTATTGTTGTGAGACGTGAGGTAGTTAGTGGATCTTCTTCAACTGTTGTTCATTCTCATCAAACTCAAAGTCGAAGTGTTCTTTTGGATTTATCCGAGTTTGATTCATTTGCAAGTCAAAATACGCAATCTAAAATATCTAAGTCCGACCTTGAGAGGTACTTAGAAGAGCCTCTAGTTGAAAGAACTGCAGACTTTGATGTTTTAACTTGGTGGAAGATGAACAAAAGCAAATATCCTGTTTTGGCTAAGATTGCTAAGGATATTTTAGCCATACCTGTGACGACTGTTGCCTCAGAATCAGCTTTTAGTACTGGGGGTAGATGCTTGAGTCCACATCGTAGCAGACTTCATCCTGACACATTGGAAGCGATCATGTGCACTCAACATTGGTTATGGGCTACTGATCGAGGTATAAAAATATTTTTTTAAAAATTTATAAATATATATATATATATAATATATATATATATATATATATATTAATACTTTGTTTTTTATTAGGTGGAATTCCTGAGGAAGAAATTTTTACTGGAGAGGAATTGCAGGGCGAAGACGAAGGCCCACAAGAATTATAGTAGAATTTATTTCTTGCAAAATTATAGGTTATGAAATTTTATTTTTATTAGTTTTGTAGTATTTTTATTATTTTAAATATTAAAAGTGTCTAATTGTTGAATGGTGAAAAAATAGGTATATCAAAATTTAAAATTTAAAATTATTGTATTGTATGTAATATAATTAATTATTTGAAAATCTTTGGATTTGGGCCAAGTCCAGCCTAGCCTAAGCCCATGTGGGCTTAAGTCCAGCCCAGTCCATATCAAAATGGACTTGGGCTTCTTAAGACTTGGGCTTCAAAAGAAAATTAGGACTTGGACATGAACTTCACAAAATCCAGTCCAATCCATCCAAATGCCCACCCTACTTTTCCTTTTGATTCTGCCAAAAGCAGTCAAGCAGAAGCACAATGCTTCTCTTCGACCAATTACAGTGAGCAATTTTGCTCCCCATTATTTTTTTTTGGGCCAATCATCAAAGAAAACAGAGAGCTGTTTTCTTTCATTTATTCGGCCAGGTTGGAGAGTCAGAGGCCAATTTGCGTTTTATACTTGAGAAAACAAAAGCAATTTTACTTGCAGCTAATATTTCGAAAATCAGCGGCCATCACTTTAAAAAAAAAAAAAAAATCAAATTGCCTTTTTAATATTTGAAAGTCAAATTGGCCTTTCAAGTTGAAGGTGGCATGTCAGAGAGCATTAAACGGTGATATGGCTATTTAGCTTCTTTGGTTGTACTAGGTGGGGCGCGGTTCGGTTTGGTTCGGTTTTTGTTAAAAACCGAACCAAATCATATTTTACGGTCCGGTTTTTTTGTCTTTAAAACCAAACCATTAAATAACGGTTTGATTCGGATTGAAAAATTTTTAAACCAACGGTTTACGGATTGGTTCGGTTCGATTTACGGATTATTAATGTATGATAAACAATCGACAATGCAAGGAATATATATTAATTAATATATTAAAACGATCACCATCGATAATTCAAAACATTTCAAAAGCCAACTAAGCAGTAAGCACAAAGCAATTCATATATATAGAGATGAAGATTTAAAATTCATCAAACAGATTTTCATCAAACTAGACCAAAACTAATTCTGATGCTTCATGGATCCACCATTGTTCATTTGCAGTTATCAACATGTACAGCTACAACTTGTTTGATGCCAGCAGATTCAATAGCTAAATGGAACTCCAATAAAATCTGTAAAAAGAAAAAAATATATATTAAAGTATGAAGATACAAAATCGACACTGAACTAATACAATCCAAAAATATGACAACTATTCCATTAATAAAGTCCAGATAAGAAACTAAAAATCATCTTGAGTCAAGTGATACCTCACAATCACCCCACAACAGAGAAGTTCCAACAAATTTACCAAAGCGACTGCACAAGTATCAAATTTAGGAAAAAAAATCAATGTGAAAACTACCAATAAATAAGCAACAAACTACAAAGAAAGCAGCAGGTGTTTCACAGATAATTTGTCATCAGTTAAGAAAGATATGAAACTATCGAACTATGCAGCTTGGCATGGTCACACAATTTTTTTTTAATTATTTACATCAAAGATAAAATTAAAATATGGGCAACTTAATTATGATGGCATACCTTTCACTTATGGACTCTGCGGATAATCCCCTGTTGAGCAAATGATTTTAGGACTTGAGAGCAAATTCTAAAAGGCAGAAGAAGAGAAATATTAGTGCCATCAAAATGATCCAATTTGAACACCTCTAGATTGAACATCTTGTTGAAGGCAGATTCCACCAATCAATTAATTCAATTTGATATAATAACATACTATTTGGAATAAATAACTTGAAAATGTGAAATTCATTTGCAAATGAATTGCATGTGGAATTCATTTGCAAATGAATTTTCATGTTCGTATGCTATAATTTAAAACATGTAATTTAATTGAATTCTATATAATTATGTTTGGAATAAATTCATAATTGAAAATTCATTTATCTTTATTTTTTAATGTACCCCTAATTTAATGATCTTATAAAAATAAGTAAGAAACACTAAGCCATCAAAACCAACATTTTATTTTTACAAAAAGAAAAATATCATTTTTCCAATATGATTATTTTGCTCAAAGCAACACAGCGCTCAAGGTAGAAGTATAAAATAGGAATCTAGAAAATTATTCAACGGTGAGTATATTGCAGTATTAGTATACAACTCCCATAAAATTGTCTGTACGCAATGAAACCTATGCTCTTAAACAAATCTGAAAAAAAAAGAAATCGAAGACAAAAAAAATTTCGAATAGAGATTTACCTGCAAGTGATCAGTGGACTTTCATCATAAACCCAACTTCCATTCAACAAAAAACGAAAAATTTAGGAGCAGCAGAGAGAGATTAAGCTGTGAAGAAAAATTTAGGGTTAGACTTAGGACTTGAGAGTGATGAATGATGGTTGTGCGGCAGAGAGAGTTTTTGAGATGTGAGGGCAAGCAAATTTAGGGTTTTTATTTTTATTAAAGAGGCGGCAGAGAGAGTATTTTAGGTGAGGGAAAATTTAGGGTTTTTATATTTATTAAAACGGTTCGGTTCGATTTAACAGGTGCGGTTCGGATTCTCACCTAAACCGAACCGTAAACCGTTTGGTGTGGGTCAATCCGAACCGTAAACCGAACCTTTCGAAAAAAAACCGTAAATTCGGTTCGGTTTGGTTCGGTTTGCGGTCTGGTTCGGTTCGGACGGTTTTTTTGCCCACCCCTAGGTTGTACCATTCGGCCATAACCATTTAAGGGCCAATTCGGCCTAAGCAATTTAAAGGGCCAATTCGGCCAACTTGCCAGGAGAGAGATAAGTCAATTTCCAAATTAAATATGTTGAGTGTTAAATTAAGTTTCCACCAAAACCCATCATCCATTCAATCATCAAAAATGACTAATGATGTAAGTGAAGTGGGCCCCACTTTAAATTCAAAATTCAAACCGGACTTGCTTAACACATTCCGGGCTCGGATTCGTTTAATCCGATTAAACAAATTTTTCGTCGCAATATAATTAAATCCAATTTAATTAAATAATAATACCCAGTAAAATTATTACGAAAATCGCTCGTGAATTAATTCCAAATTAATTCATTCGCTAAAATTAAAATCCAATTTAATTTCTCATTGAAATCCAATTTCAATTTAATATATCTAATATATTATTTAGCCCAATTAAATAAATTAAATAGTAAAATCTAATTTAAATATTAAATTTATTTTACCTATTAATTCCAAATTAATCGCGTTCTCTCCTATCGATGAATTTAATCCCAGATAAATTCTCGACGCAATTAATCCAAGATTAATTCTTTCTCTGATAATTAATCCCAGATTAATTCTTGCCGTAATTAATCCGAAATTAATTTTCTCTCTTTATTAATCCCAGATTAATATTCTCTCTCCTAATAAATCTCATATTAATATTATCTCTCTTAATTAATCCCAGATTAATATTGTTCGAGTCAAACATCATCGGTGAATCTTTGGGATGCGACCCAAGAGATCCCTGGATATGTTGGCAGTAAATACTGTCATCGGACTATCCGAACACATGCGTACCCGGTACCACGTTTTTACCGATTTACAAGACATGGTTGGCTTCTAGCAAAGCACCGTGCCTACCCAATTCTCTAGAAATATTCTTTGAAGGAATATGTAATCTTTGTCAGGCGTAATATACGTATTATTGCGTATTATGATCCAGTATCGAATGTCACATGTAAGGCCTGAGGCTGGAGTTGTGTCTTCCCCGTACGAAGCATATATCGGATCACAAGCAACTAGTCTTTTTATGATCGGAAAGTCATGACCAAGTCATACTTCCCCGATGGCTATAGCACTTAGAGTACCAGTTCTGCGTCACTGCGTGATCATCATCTCCATATGACTGAAGTGATACTTCCGTCTTGACATCACACCCAATACACTACGATTCTCAATATAACCAGAAGAGGCGTACACAGAACCTGTTAAAGCCCTGGACGACCAAAACCAAAGTATACTGATTGTCACAAGTATTAGCGATGCAAGTCTCAAGTTAAGACCAAATACACCTACCCTGATTCGGACTCCCATAGACACATAGTCATACTACCAATAGGATTCCGATGGGTCTATCTAGAGCGAACCTGTTTCCGTACCATCGGTAAACAGAACCTCCTATTAGACTTGCATGAGTATCCAATACCCAAATATACGAGAACTATATCGTTACGCTTCCATAACACGCACAAGTGTAATACTAGCCTATTCTGCATTATCGATGTCCAGTCTCGATAATACTACGACTAGGGATATTTAATGATTAAACCTTTGTGGATTAATATTATCTCATATCTTATTAATCCGGAACTAATCATAAGGACTATTATCATTTATATATCCAGGTAATCCAATTACGAATGATAAAAGAGAAATTTCCTTTGTCACATAGTTAATTTGTACAACAACACCATGATTTGTACAAATAGTGACGCTATGGTCATAACTGTCCAACATTAGGCCCAATTTGGATCCAATCCAATTGGCCTAAACCACTTGGCCCAACCAAGCCCATTATGCCCAAATATAATAATTTCAAGCCCAATTCAAAATTAAGCCCATTAACCAAATTTTATAACTTAATTAATTAAAGTGTAATACATCAATTAATTACCCAAACTAATATTTCCAAAATACAATTTACCAATTAATTATGAATCCATTTGTTCAATTAATGTCCAACATTATTGAGTCAAAAATTCAAGTCCATACATGCCATATAGCTCTCGGCCAAGGTAAGGTTTATAGTCCGATTTCGTTTTTCAATCCGATCGAATTACAAATAGACATTTCCATTCGTTTTAAGTCATCAAATGATCATCAAAACAAAATTTTCTAAGAGCCTAGGGTAAGGCTAATATTCGGCCAAGCCTAATGGTGGGGAAAATTTTGATCCCATCAATAATTGTTGAAATTGATCTCATCCAACCTCAATACATCAACATACAAGCATACTCAACCATTCAATTTAATCAAATCATGCTCACATGGATTTTCCCCAAATTTTACCCTAATACATTTCATTCTCATTATAGTCTCTGATACCATTGTTGGTTTCTATGATTAGTCCCAATATCATAATGAACAAAGAAATACGAATGAATAATGAAGAAGTGAGGCGGAAACACACCTACATCGAACGGATTTGGATGTGATGATGAACAAAATTTCATTTCCTTTGAAGTAGTATTCGGCCAAGGGAAGAAGATCCAAGCTCCAAGATTTGTTTTGAGTTTCCAAGCTCTCAAGAAGGCTTCCCTAACACCTTGTTTGATCTTTAGTTTGTGCTAGCAAAATGAAGAAAGAAAATCAAATTTTCTTCCTTGGAGGTTCACGATTTTTTCAAGAGAGGAGAGAGTTTTTCAAGTCTTGTATTTTGTTTCTAAAATATTAATAATCACCAAAAAACTTTACCAAAAGTGATATATGCTTTTCCAAAAAGTCAATAAGCATTTTGGCTCCAAAATGGCATTAATTGACCGCACCAAACTCCATCATGAATAGTGACAACATGTCACTCACCAAAAAATGACTTTTGACATCTATCACCTTTATATGACAAGTGATGTGACTGGTGATGTGACTTGTGGGCCCCACTCGATTCAAAATGCGAATGGGCCCGCAAACACTTCCTAGCTCGGTTTCGCTAATTCCGAATTAATGAATTTCCATCGCGACGTAATTAAATAATTATGCCTAGCGAAATTACTATTCACATCGCTAATAAATTAATTCTAAATTAACTCGTTTGCCCGAATTAAAATCCGATTTTAATTCCGTGTCGAAATCCAATTTCGTTAATATATCGAATATATTATTTTATCGATTAATTCCAAATTAATCTTCATTTCTCTTCAGATAGTACTTTATCCAAGATAAAGTCTCTCCATAATTAATCCCAGATTAATTAAGTTCGAATCAAACGTTATCGGTGAATCTTCGGGAGCGACCCAAGAGATCTCTGGATATATTGGTAGTAAATACGGTCGTCGGACTATCTGAACACGTACGTACCTCGTACTACATTTTTACCGATTTACGAGACAAGGTTGGCTTCTAACAAAGCGCCATGCCTACCCAATTCTCTAGAAATATTCTTACTGGAATATATGATCTATATCAGGCGTAGTATACCTTAGTATTTTGTATTGTGATCCAGTATTGGATGTCACATGCAAGGCCTGAGGCTGGAATAGTGTCTGCCCCGTACGAATCACATATCAGATATCTAGCAACTAGTCTCTTTGAATTAGATAATCATGACCTTGTCATATTATCCCGATGATTTCAACACAATAGAGAACCAGTTCTGAATCCCTGCGTGATCATCATCTCCATATGTCTGAAGTGATACTTCCGTCTTGACATCACATCCAACACACTATGATTCCCAATAAACCCAGCAGAGGCGTATACAGAACCTGTTAAAGCCCTGGACAACCAAAATCAAAGTTTGTCGATTGTCGCAAGTACTAGCGATACAAGTCTCAGGTTAAGACCAAATACACCTACCCTGAAGTGGACTCCCATAGATATATATACATACTACCAATGGGATTCCGCGGGTCTATTTAGAGCGAAGCTGTTTTCCGTACCATCGGTAAAACACAACCTCCTATCGCACTTGCATAAGTATCATATACTTAAACATATGAGAACTATGTCGTTATGCCCTCACAACGCGCACAAATGCAATACTAGTCTATTCCGCATTATCAATGTCCAGTCTCGATAATACTATGACTAGGGATATTTAATGATTAAACTTTTATGGATTGATACTGTCTCATATCAACTCAATCCGGAACTAATCATATGTACTTTTACCATTTTTATATAAAAGTAAATAAATTACAAAACGGTAAAAGGCAATTTCATTACTACATAGTTAATTTTGTACAAAAACACAATGTCTTTTACAAACAGTGACGCTATGGGTCATAACTGTCCAACAATCTCCCACTTGGCCTATAGCCAGTCACTCAAGCATCTAATACCTGAACTATGTACATGTCGCTCAAACTTTTGCTGATGAATCGCTTTCGTCAGTGGATCTGCCATGTTGTCATCTGATGCGACCTTCTCGAACTTCACATCACCACGATGTATGATCTCACGTATCAGATGGAAATGTCGAAGAACATGCTTGGATCGTTGATGAGACTGTGGTTCCTTAGCCTGCGCTATAGCCCCGTTATTGTCACAATACAATGGAACGGGCTCAGCTGCTAATGGAACTACTCCTAATCCAATTAGAAATTTTCGGATCTAAACTGCTTCCTTTGCAGCTTCAGCTGCAGGAATGTACTCCGCTTCTGTTGTTGAATCAGCAACAGTCTCTTGCTTGGAAGATTTCCAGCTTACTGCTTCGTTATTCAAATAAAATATGTACCCGGATTGCGACTTGAAGTCGTCTTTGTCGGTTTGGAAACTTGCATCGGTATACCCAGTTACCTCAAGTTCTCAATCTCCATAGATTAAGAAATCATCCTTATTCGTCTAAGATACTTTAGGCTATTCTTAACCGCCATCCAGTGACCTTCACCTGGATCAGCCTGATAGTGACTACACATGCTCAAAGCATAGGAGACATCAGGCCGCGCAGATATCATAGCATACATGATCGATCTGACTTTCGATGAGAATGGTATCTGACTCATATTGTCTCTCTCATCTTGAGTTTAGGACACATGTCCTTAGATAGATAGACACCATGTGACACAGGCAACAATCCCCTCTTAGACTGATCCATGTTGAATCTCTTCAACACTTTATCAATGTACGTGCTCTCGGAGAGTCCAAGCAGCTTCCTAGATCTATCCCGCTAGATCTTTATTCCCAGAATAAAGGCTGCTTCTCCCAGATCTTTCATGGAGAATTTCAATGAAAGCCAAGCTTTCACCGACGTTAGCATGGGAATGTCATTGCCTATTAGCAATACATCGTCAACATAAAGGACAATAAAAGTCAGTGCTTTCCCACTAACCTTCTTGTATACACAAGGATCATCTTCATTTTGAATGAAATCATATTCTTTTATGATCTCATCAAAACGTTGGTTCCATGACCGCGATGCTTGCTTCAGTCCATAAATGGACCGATTTAACTTAAAAACCTTGTTTGCAAGTCTAGGCACGATAAAACTGTCAGGCTGTTGCATATAAACATCCTCCAAAAGGTTTCCGTTAAGGAAAGTGGTTTTAACTTCCATCTGCCATATCTCATAATTGAAATATGCAGCAATAACAAGCATTATCCGAATGAATTTTATCATAGCAACGGGTGAGAAAGTTTCATCGTAATCGACACCATGTCGTTGACGATACCCCTTCGCTACAAGCCTAGCTTTGTACGTTTGTATGTTGCCATCCATGTCATTCTTCTTCTTGAAGACCCATTTGCATCCAATAAGCTTTACACCTTCTGGTGCATCAACCAGTGTCCAAACTTGGTTTGTGTACATGGAATCCATTTCGGACTTCATGGCTTCTTGGCATAAAGCGGAATCAATATCTTGTATCGCTTCCTCATACGTAGCCGGTTCGTTATCCTCTATGAGATTAATATCTACATGAGGTGAGATCATAAACCCATACCTCTCAGGTTGTTTCCTGACTCTCTCCGACCTAAGCGGTCTTTGTGTAATAGAAGATATGGTACAGTCTCATCCCTGATGGACTGTTCTTGTTCCGTTGAGGATTCTATGCCAGGAACAGTATCACTCTGATTTTCATCGTGTTCTACTTTCCTCCCACTTACCACTGTATTTAGGAATTCATTCTCAAGGAAAACCGCATGTAGAGCAATAAATACTTTGTTCTCTCTTGGGTGATAGAAGTAATATCCTTTGGTTTCCCTAGGATATCCTACGAATAGGTATTTATCCGATTTGGGCTCAAGTTTGGTACCTTCCAAACGTTTGACGTATGCCCAGTATCCCCAAATCTTCAGGAATGAGAAACCCGGTTTTTTTCCTGTTCATATCTCATACGGAGTCTGTTGAACAGACTTTGACGGAACCTTATTCAAAATAAGAATTGCACTGTTTAATGCATATCCCCAGAAGGAAATAGGTAGCTCAGTGCGACTCATCATAGACCTTACCATGTCCAACAAAGTACGGTTTCTCCGTTCGGATACACCGTTTAATTGCGGTGTTCCTGGAGGAGTCCATTGTGAAAGAATACCATATTCTTTCAGAAATCTAGAAACTCATTGCTTAAGTATTCGCCACCACGGTCCGACCATAATGTCTTAATACTCTTACCGGTCTATTTTTCAACTTCGTGTCGAAACTCTTTGAATTTCTCAAAAGTTTGCGACTTGTGTCTCATAAGATACACATAACCATAACGTGATGTATCATCCGTAAAGGTTATGAAGTACTCGTATCCACCTCTAGCCTGGCTAGACATGGGCCCACATACGTCACTATGAACGAGGGCTAACAGTTCAGTGGCGCGTTCACCCTTACCGTTAAAAGGTGATTTAGGCATTTTGCCTAAAAAGAAGGATTCGAATACGTCATATGAATTTGGATCAAATCCGTCCAAGTACCCACTCTTCGAAAGTGTGGATATGCGAGTCTTGTTTATGTGTCCAAGACGACAGTGCCACATATAAGTTTCATCTTTGTTACTCATTTTAAGCCTTTTGTTTGTTATATTATATGTTGGATATAGATTTATATTCAAAATATAAAGACCATTATTTGCAACAGTAGTGCAAATTTCTACATCATTTTTATACACATAACACTCAGTGTTCCTGAATACAAAAGTATACCCACATTGGGTTAACATAGATACAGAAATAATATTCCTAGTCAAACTAGGTACATAATAATAGTCATTAAGTTCAAGTACATGCCCCGATGGCAGTTCTAAAACAAAAGTGCCAACGGCCAAAATGGTGACTGGTGCCCATTTTCGACGCGTAGATCAATCCCCCTGAGGCCAGTCTCCTACTAATCCGCAGATCCTCACATCAGTACATATATGAGTACCACAACCAGAATCAAAAATCCAATTTTTAAAACTAGAAGTAGTCATGTTTATTTCAATAACAAACATACCTGAGGTTGGTGCCTTGTCCACCTTTATCTCATTCTGGAGTGCCTTGTACTTGTGGCAGTCATGCTTCCAGTGACCCCGCTTGTCGTATTGGAGGTAAACATCCTGAGATTTTTCCTTAGGCTTCCTGGAAGCCTTTGACGCTTTGGCCTTTCCCTTTCTTTTATGCTTCTTCTTCTTCACACCTCCAATCGCATTGGGCCCAGCCCTCGGTGTCTGGGATGTCGAAGCAAAGTGCACCTCGCGCTTGTTGCCCTCGAGAAGCTCCTTCTCGGCTTCCTTGAGAGTTGACAATAACTCTCCAAGAGTATCATCAGTGTTCATAAAATTATAGTTTATGATGAATTATCTCTAGGTATCAGGGAGAGATTGCAAGACCATATCTATTGTAATCTCAGCCTCCAAGACTATCCCCATCTCAGCCAGCTCATCTATGTCAGCAATCATCTGTGCCACATAGACTCAACAGACATGCCTTATAACATACGTGAATGGAAGAGCTTCTTAACTAACTCATATCTCTACGACCTCTTGTTAGATCGATGAAGATCTTGTAACCTTTCCAACATGTTATAGGGATCTAAGTTCCTGTTCTGTCGATGGAAATGCTGAGTCATAGAAGCAAGCATAATGGATTTAGCAGTATCGCAATCATCACTGTGAGTCTTCCAAAACTCCAGCTCAAGGTCTGATCAGGTGCGGGTTTAGGCCCAAGAGGTGTCTGTATGGTGTATAAACAGCCTCTCGGCTCCAAGGACTATCCTTATATTCATTTCCCAATCGGTAAAGTTCATGTCCTTAAAGACATTCTTACCCATGATAATGTCTCGGACATTTCCCTTTCCAGTCATCTTGACTACGATAGTCCAACTATCTAGTCAACGATATTTGGCACAGTCTAACTGTTACAAGAAAATAACATTATATTAGTCCAACTAATAAAATAATTTTGACGAAATAATTTGAAAGCGCGTAAAGCTAAGTATCTGAATGAAATTGCAAATTCAATACTAGCCACCATTATTTTTCGGCGAGCCTCTAACCTCTGTCGAGTACTCGGGAAACCCAATTTCCTAGTGGGCTAGGATCCCGTTAAATAACACGCAACCTTGACTTTGGCCAACAAGCTGTATGATATTTAACTAGGTAGATCTCGAAGATCAATTGGATCTCATCCAATTCCTAGATCCGGTAGGGGACATCCAAGTCCAAAACATATATACAATACATATGCCAATGTATCCAATACATTTTCCTAACCTTTTTCCTCTGAATCAATTAAGCCTTGGCTTTGGCACAACAAGCTTAATGATTCCAGTTAAGCGGGACCCATTGACATGGAAAGCTTCGTATCAATGTCGATGGACAAGAAGTGATCTTGACTTTGGCCAACAAATCACAACTTGGACAAGACACCGATATAGAACAAAACTCTCATGATTCAAACACATCCGTAATTGACAAAGTTCTTGACTTTGCCAACAAACCAATGCCAACTTTGGATCTTGAGTAAGAATCACTCAACAAGAAAAACGCTTAATATATATTTTGAGGATTTTTCGTGTAATTGTCAACCAATTTATTATCTTTGTTAAGGTCTCATCATACACCCTTAAGCATGATTCTAAAACATCATAAGGCGCAAAAAGTAAATTAATAACGATATGCGGATGGATATATAACAACTTGTTCCTAGAATAAATCACTATTTTTCCTCTCCCTGGCTAGCACTATTCTACTTCTACCCAATTACATAATACAATAATAGAAACCTCATTAACATTGAGGGGAATTAGGTGAGAAGATAATACATAATAATAAGAGATAAGGCTGGACACGCAGGTCCAATTTATAAATTCCAATTACAATAATTTCTAAATTACCCTTTCCTTTCTAATATCCATCTGATATACGCTATTCATTCAACACATCCATATATTCATTCATAGCATGCATTTCAACCAATCTAATCCAATTAATTAGTCTTTAATAATATGACCATCCAATGTTCAAACAACAATTTGATTTTGCACGAGTCCAACTCGTTTGAGAATAAGTACTTAAAGTACGAATTCTGAATTATATCGAACTACTCGTTAAATCTAATTTAAGTCGTATTCAATACTAATTCATTTATTTAATTCCAAATTAAATATTACACTTTTAATGCGCTTTAACGACTTAGATTCCAAATCTAATTTAATGGGTCTCAAAGCCCAACTAACATCCAATGTTCGTTTAATTAAAGTCCGATGGGCTTTCAATTGATTTCTTAAGGCATGGGCTTTGGTCAATGTGGGTCAAACCCAATTACCAAGCCCAAGTAAGGAATCACCCTCATTTGCCATAAAACCAAATAAGCCCATAAGGCCCAATTAAACTTTAAGCCCATTTATTACATTTGGACTTAATGGAATGATTTAGGCCCAATTTGGATCCCATCCAATTGGCCTAAACCAACTGGCCCAACAAGCCCATTATGCCCAAATATAATAATTACTACCCAATTCAAAATTAAGCCCATTAACCAAATTTTTAAATTCCAAATTTTATAACTTAATTAATTAAAGTGTATACATCAATTAATTACCCAAATTAATATTTCCAAATTACAATTTACCAATTAATTATGTATCCATTGTTCAATTAATGTCCAACATTATTTATTCAAAAAATCAAGTCCATACATGCCATATAGCTCTCGGCCAAGGTAAGGTTTATAGTCCGATTTCGTTTTTCAATCTGATCGAATTACAAATTGACATTTCCATTCATTTTAAGTCTTCTAATAATCATCAAAACAAAATTTTCCAAGTGCCTAGGGTAAGGCTAATATTCGGCCAAGCCTAATGGTGGGGAAAATTTTGATCCAATCAATATTTGTTGAAATTGATCTCATCCAACCTCAATATACCAACATACAAGCATACTCAACCATTCAATTTAATCAAATCATGCTCACATGTATTTACCCCAAATTTTACCCTAATACATTTCATTCTCATTATAGGCTCTGATACCATTATTGGTTTCTATGATTAGTCCCAAGATCATAATGAACAAAGAAATGTGAATGAATAATGACGAAGTGGGGCGGAAACAAACTTATATCGAACGGATTTGGATGTGATGATGACACAAATTTCCTTTCCTTTGAAGTAGTATTCGGCCAAGGAAGAAGATCCAAGCTCCAAGCTTTGCTTTGAGTATCCAAGCTCTCAAGAAGGCTTCCCTAACACCTTGTTTGATCCTTAGTTTGTGCTAGCAAATGAAGAAAGAAAATCAATTTTTCTTCCTTGGAGGTTCACGGTTTTTTCAAGAGAGGAGAGAGTTTTTCAAGTCTTGTATTTTGTTTCTAAAACAATAATAATCACCAAAAAGCTTTACCAAAAGTGGTATATGCTTTTCCCAAAAGTTAAGAAGCATTTTGGCTCCAAAATGGCATTAAATGCCCACACCAAACTCCATCATGAATAATGACAACATGTCACTCACCAAAAAGTGACTTTTGAAATCTATCACCTTTATATGACAAGTGATGTGACTCGCGATGTGACTTGTGGGCCCTACTCGATTCAAAATATGAGAGGACCCGCAAACACTTTCGGGCTCGGTTTCCCTAATTCCGAATTAATGAATTTCCGTCGTGACGTCATTAAATAATTATGCCTTGCGAAATTACTATTCACATCGCTAACAAATTAATTCTAAATTAACTCATTTGCCCGAATTAAAATCTGATTTTAATTCCGGGTCAAAATCCAATTTCGTTTAATATATTGAAATATTATTTTATCGATTAATTCCAAATTAATCTTCCTCTCTCTTCAAATAGTACTTTATCCAAGATAAATTCTCTCCGCAATTAATCCCAGATTAATTAAGTTCGAATCAAACGTTATCGGTGAATCTTCTGGAAGCAACCCAAGAGATCTCCGGATATGTTGGCAGTAAATACGGTCGTCGGACTATCTGAACACGTACGTACCTCGTACTATATTTTTACCGATTTACGAGACAATGTTGGCTTCTAGCAAAGCGTCATGCCTACCCAATTCTCCAGAAATATTCTTACTGGAATATACGATCTATATCAGACGTAGTATACCGTAGTATTTTGTATTGCGATCCAGTAGCGGATGTCATGTGCAAGGCCTGGGGCTGGAATAGTGTCTGTCCTGTTGGTTTTATTCTAGGTCCCAAGATCATTAAACAAGCATGATAAAGTGATGAATACATCTCAAAGGAGTTGCGGAATACTCACATCGATCGGTTGAGACGATTGAAGACGAACAAAACCCTCAAATATCCTCCCTCATTCGTATGTCTTCTAGGAGTGTGCTAGCACTTGGATCTTGCCACAAGACCCTCAAATATCCTCCCTCATTCACGCCATTTTCAGGCAGTCCACAGCCCTTTGGGCGTGAGCTTTTGAGAAGAAAATGAGAGGGAGAGATAGTTGGAGAGAGAGAGAGTTGTCTAGGGTTTTCAAAAATTCATCTAATGAATAATAATAATCAATTACCAAAGTGTAGAGAGATATTTTGCTTTTAACTTTTGGTGAAACCATTTCACTTTTACCCTAAACTAGGTAGGTGTGGGTAAATGGTTTTCCAAAAAGCAAACAAGGTAGTTGGGTGGTAGGTACACTTACCACACATGGGCCCCACATATTTGAATTCAAAATTCAAATATCTCTACGAACATTTACCGCGGCTCGGTTTCGTTTAATCCGATTCGATTAAACGAACTTCCGTCGTTAAATAATTAAATCTAATTTAATTAAATATCGATGCCTCGTAAATATATACGAACGTCGTTTACGAATTAATTCTAAATTAATTCGTTCGTTCGCATTAAAGTCCGACTTTAATTCGTAATAATGAAATCCAATTCATATTAATATATCCGATATATTAATTTTAGCCCATTGGAATAAATTAAATAGAAAAATCAAATTTAACTATTAAATTCATTTTACCGATTAATTCCAAATTAATCGCGTTCTCTCTCTTTAGACGATATTTTATCCCAGATAAAATATCTCCGTAATTAATCCCAGATTAATTTTCTCTCTCTTCTAATTAATCCCAGATTAATATATAATGCGAGTCATACGTCATCGGTTGTATCATTGGGAAGCGACCCATGAGATCTCCGGATATGTTGTGCAGTAAACTCGGTCGTCGGACTATCCGAACACGTAAGTACCAAGTATTACGTTTTACCGATTTACAAGACAAGGTTGGCCTCTAGCAAAGCGCCATGCCTACCCAATTCTCCGGAAATATCCTTACAGGAATATGTGATCTATATCAGGCGTAGTATACGTAGTATTGCGTATTTCGATCCAGTATCTAATGATCACGTGCTAGGCCTGGGGCTGGATATGTGTCTGCCCCGTACGAAGCACATGTCGGATGTCTGGTAACTAGTCTCTATAATCGGATATACATGACCGAGTCATAATATCCCGATAGCCGCGCAGCATATAAGAGCACTAATACCGTATCCTACGTGACCATCTTCTCCATATGACTGGAGTGACACTTCCGTCTTGACATCACACCCAATACACTACGATTCTCAATATACCCAGCATCGGCGTACACAGAACCTGTTAAAGCCCTGGACGACCTCAACTAAAGTACATTGATTGTCGCAAGTATTAGCGGTGCAAGTCTCAGGTTAAGACCAAATACACCTACCCTGATTGCAGACTCCCATAGACACAAGGTCATGCTACCAATGGGATTCTGCGGTGGTCTAATCCAGAGCGAAGCTGTTTCCCGTACCATCGGTGAAACACAACCTCCTATTACACTTGCCTGAGTATCCTATACCCAGATATACGAGAACTATGCCGTTATGTCTCACATAACACGCACAAGTGTAATACTAGTCTTTTACGCATCTATCGATGTCCAATCTCGACAATGCTCTGACTAGGGATGTTTAATTTAATGATTTATCCTTCGTTGATTGATACTGTCTCATATCATTCTCAATCTAGGAACAAATCATAAGGACCTCCCATCATTTATATATCTAAGGTGATCTAATCACAAATGATAGGAGTGCAATCTCCTTTGTTACATAGTTAATTTGTACAACAACACTATGATCTGTACAAATAGTGACGCTATGGGTCATAACTGTCCAACAATCTCCCACTTGGCCTTTAGCCAGTCACTCGAGTGCCTAACACCCGAACTATGTACGGTTGGCTCAAATTGCTGAGAAAAGCTTTCGTCAGCGGATTTGCACAATTATCGTCTGATGCGATTTATACGATCATCACATCGCCACGATGTATGATCCGAACGAATCAGATGAATAGTCGAAGTATGTATCTGGATCGTTGATGAGACCATTAATTCTTTAGCCTGTGCTGACGCCCAGCTCAGCCGCTAACAGAACTATATCTAATCCAATTAGATTTATTTATTGACCCAGATGGCTTCTATTGCTGCCTCAGCTGCAGCAATAATCCGCATGTGTTATTTATTCGGTAACAGTATCTTACTTGGAAGATTTCCAGCTCACTGTACCGTTATTCAAACTGTATAGTACCGTTTACGACTTTTAGTCGTTTTATCGATTTGGAAACTTGCAGTAGTGATCCCAGTCACTTCAAGTTCTCCTTCTCCACAGATTAAGACACATCCTTAGATCTCTAAGATTCTAACGGATGTTCTTAACATCAATCAAGTGACTATCACTTGGATTGGCCTGATTGTGAATCCATATGCTCAAAGCGTATGAGACACCAGGTCGCGTACATTTTAATGTACAATTCCCAGAGAGTTTAACAACTTAAATCTATCCTAGTAGATCTTTATTCCTAGAATAAAGGTTGTTTCTCCCGAGAATTCTACGGAGAATTTTCTCTTGAAAGCCAAGCTTTCACCGATTATTTTATGGGAATATCATTTCCAAGAAATGAATATATATTACATTATCATTATTATAAGGACAGCCACTGTCTGTGCGCTCCCACTAACCCTCTCATATACACAAGAATCATTCTGTTTTGAATCAAATCATTGACTATCATGATTACATCAAAACAATAGTTCCAAGAACTTTATGCTTGCTTCAACCCAAACATGGATCGAACAACACGCAAACCTAGTTTGCTGGTTTTAGTACGACAAAATCGTCAGGATGTTATAAACATCCTCCAAAGGTTTCCTTTTAAGGAAAGTGATTTTGACCTTTAACTGACACATTTCATAAATGAAACGTGCAGCTACAGCAAGCATTATCCAAATGGATTTACCGTGGCAACAGGTAAAAGGTTGAATCATAATCAACACAATGTTGATAACGATACATTTCCGCTACAAGCCTAGCTTTGTACGTTGGTATGTTGCCTTCCATGTATGTCTTCCTTGAAGACTTATACAGTACCTATAGGCACAATGCCTTATGGTACATCAACTAGTATTTTAACATAGTTGTTTTACATGGAATCCATTTCGGACTTATGGCACTTTGCCATGAAAGGGAGTCGATACCTTGTATCACTTCCTTATACGTAGTTGGGTCTTCCTCAATAAGATTGATATCTTTATGAGGTGAGATCAGAAACCCATACCCTAGGTTGTTTTCTGACTCTCTCCGATCTACGCGGTTCTTGTGTATACGAAGATTAATGGTATATGTTCATCCTTGATGAACAGTTTGTGTTCCATTAAGGACTTCATGCCTTGAACAGTATTACTCGATTTTCATCGAGTTTTACTGTCCTCCCACTTCCCACTGCATATCGGTATTCCTCTAAGGAAGACCGCATGGTGAGCAACAATTACAATTGTTCTCCAGTGAGTTGTATAAGTACTATACTTATGGTTTTCCCTAGGATAACCTACATTTGGCACTTATCCGATTTAGGTTTTAGTTTGGCATCATCCAAACATATGCCCAGCATACCCAAATCGTTAGGAGTGAGAAACTCTGTTTCTATCCCTGATCATATCTAATATGAATTCTGTCTAACAGATTAATATGGAACCTTATTCCAAATAAGTTTTGCACTGTTAATGCATATCCGTTGAAGGAAATGGTAGCTCAGAGCGACTCATGATAAACCTTATCATGTCCAACAAAATTCGGTTTCTCCGTACGGACACACCGTCAAACTGACGTGTCTCGGGAGGAGTCCTCATTTGAAAGAATATTTTACTCTTTCAAGTATTTGTGAAACTTATTGCTTAAGTATTTTCATCATGTCATCACGTGATGTTTTAATACTTTAGCCGATCTGTTTGTCTACTTCGTGTTGAAACTTTAAAAGTTTCTGATTTGTGTTCTTCAAAAGTAACACATAACCATAACATGATGCCACATCCGTATAGGTCACGAAATATTCATATCCATATCTAGCCTAGCTAGATATGGGCCCACTAACTTCACTATGAATAGGGCTTACAGATCGATGACATTTATCACTATTACCAAGTAAATAGTATTTTAGGTACTTTACCTAAGGAACTAGATTCGTAGACTTTATTTGAATAATCAAATCAGTCCTAGTACCCACTCTTCAAAAGTGTGGATATACGAGTCTTGTTTATTGTGTCCTAGACAACAATGCCACATTTAAGTTTCATCTGATCAGATCAGTATGAGCTATTAGTTTGTCATATTATATGTTCGAGATTTATTTATATTCAAAATATAAATACTGTTATTCACATCTAATGTGTTTATCTCAATGTCATCTTTATATAATGAAACACTTTAGTGTTCTAGAATATAAAGGTTTATCCACAATGGATTAAACACTGATATAGAGATAATGTTTCTAGTCTAACTAGTTACATTATAACAGTTTCCTAATTTAAGTACATACCCGAAGGTAGTTCCTAAATTTAGGTATCTATGGTCGAAACAGCGACTTTCGTCCCGTTTCCGATTCGCAGATTAACCTCAGCTTGAAGTCAGTATCCTGCTCACAGCAGATTCTGAACATCAATACATATATTTTATGTACCACACTAAGTATTTAAAATCCAATTTCAATACTAGTAGTGAACATAATAATTGACAATATATTTAAAGTCAGAGCCTTGCTCTTTCTTTAATTCCTTCATGTCTGCCATATCCAAACGGCAGTCATTTTGGATATGTTCTTTATCTTCCCAGAAGATCATAATGATTTTGCCTTTACCCTTTTCAATATTTCAGAAGCCTTCGGCCAAGCCTTGGGTTTCTAGAATATCGAAGTAAGGTGCGCCTTGCGCTATTAGCCTAATTGTAAAGTTTGACTTTATCTCCTTGAGAATAGTCATTAACTCTCAAGAGTTATTAATTACAAATTTTAATACTTCATTAATCTTAACATAGATTTATACATGTATGGTGGATTAAGCACTTAAGTTATCATCACATAAATCTTCCAAAGATTATGCTCTACTATTTGCTTAATTCTAGGCTTAGGCTTAACAAGTTATTTTATCAAATAAAGTAACTTATTATTTATTTCCAGGACTATCCTGAAATTATTCCCAATTTGAAAATTAAACCATTTAAACATTTTAATCCAAGATTATGTTTTAAATGTCCAATCTTTCAATATATCTTGATTTTAATAGTCCAACTATTTAATCAATAATTAAGGTACTAATTATAATGATTACAATAGTCTAACTATTTAATCAACTATAATTCAATTATATTGATTACTATAATCCAATTATAAAATCAACTACAATTGAATAGTTTGAATATATAGTCCAACTATTTAATAAAACAACAATTTAAATATTAGTCTAACTGATATTTAAATCATAACGACGAGTGATATTTGATTGAGCGCGTATGGCAAGTAATTGAACGAGTATTGCAAATTCAATTCTTGCCTCCCACTATTTTTCGGCGAGCCTCTAACCCTCTGTCGAGTACTCGGGAAACCGCGTTTCCTAGTGGGCTAGGATCCCGTTAAATAAACACAATCTTGACTTTGGCCAACAAATTGTATGATATTTAACTAGGTAGATCTCTAAGATCAATTGGATCCAATCCAATTCCTAGATCCAGTAGGCGGATATCCAAATCCTTAACATATATCTTATATATGCTAATACATCCAATGTATTGCCTAACCATTTTCCTCTGAATCAACTAAGCCTTGGCTTTGGCACAACAAGCTTAATGATCCCAGTCAAGCGCGACCCATTGACCATGGAAAGCTTCGTAATCAATGTCGATGGACAAGAAGTGGTCTTGACTTTGGCCAACAAACCACAACTTGGACAAGACACCAATATAGAACAAAACTCTCGTGATTCAAACACATCTTCGACGGACAAAGGGCTTGACTTTGGCCAACAACCCAATGCCAATCTAGGATCTTGAGTATGAATCACTCAATGGAAGGAAAAACGCATGATATTTGATGAGGGTTTTTCGCGTGCAAATTGGCTACCAATTTATTATCTTTGTTAAGGTCTCATCATCATACACCCTTAAACATGCATTCTAAATACATAATAAAGCGCATATGAAAATAAACAATAATGATATGCGGATGGATACTTAACACATTGATCCTAGATCAAATCTCTCTTTTATCTCTCTCATAACTAGCACTTGTATTACTTCTACCCGTTACACTACACTTCTAAAGAAACCTCATATATATAGAGGGGAATAGATGAGAAGAGAATACAAATAGAAAAGAGGTGTTAAGGCTGGACACGCAGGTCCAATTTAATAAATCGAATTTATTACAACAATTTCCAAAATTGCCCCACCCGACTAATATCCATCCGATATACACTATTCATTCATCACAACCAAGTATTCACACAAGCATGTTATCAATCAATCTAATCAAATTAATTAATCTGATAATTAGTGATCATCCAATGTTCAAACAACGATTTGATTTTGATCGAGTCAAACTCGTTTTGCGAATAAGTACTCAAAGTACGAATTCTTGAATTAAATTAAACTACGTCATTAAATCCAATTTAATATGCATTCAATTCTAATTCATTATTTAATTCCAAATTAAATATTACACTTTAATAATAAACCTTTTACGACTTAAATTCCAAATTTAATCGCAACGCGTCTCAAAGACCGATTAACGTCCAACGTCAATTCAATTAAAGTCCAATGGGCTTTTAATTGATTTCTTAAGGCGTGGACTTTTGGTCAACTCGGGTCAAACCGAATAACCAAAATCCAATCCGGGATTTACCCCATTAGCCCATAAATCAATCTTGGCCCATTAGGCCCAATTAAACTTTAAAGGTTCATTAAATCGCATTTGGGCTTTATGGAAGTGGTTTTGGGCCCAATTGGATCCAATCCAATTTGCCTAAACCTAACTTTGTACAACAAAGCCCAACAAGCCCAATGACAACTTTAAAAGCCAAAATCCAATTTCAAGGCCCAATTAATTAAATACAAAAATCCAATTTTACATTCAATTAACCTAAAGTGTATTACATGATTAATTACCCAAATTAACATTTCTAAAACATTAATTTACAATTAATCATGCACAATTTCATTATCACATGCCCACACATTTAATGAAAAATCAAACCCATTTTCATGCTTCAAAGTCTTGGCAATTTGGGGATTTTATGTCCGATTCAAATTCAATCCAATCAATTACACAATCGACATTAAATCATATACCCAAATGATTTCCAATTCATCTAATGAACAAAAAATCAAAATTCCAAGACAATTTGGGCTTATCAAATTCGGCCAACATAAGAAAATTGGGGAAAAATGATCCAATCACATTTTCATGAAATTGATCCAATCAATCTTCAATTCAACTATATTTAAGCATACTTAATCATCCAATTTCATAAAATCATGCTCAAATTGAAAATACCCAATTTATCATTTTAGGCCAACTTTAAATTTGGGGAAAAATGTTTCTAACATTAATTCATGAAATTGATCTAATCAATATTCAATTAAACATGTATTAAGCATACTTAAACATCCAATTTATTCAAATCATGCTCAAATACAAAATACCCAAATTTTAAGCCCTAAACTTTCATGCTTGAACCTAGGCTCTTGATGCCATTGTTGGTTTATTCTAGGTCCCAAGATCATTAAACAAGCATGATAAAGTGATGAATACATCTCAAAGGAGTTGCGGAATACTCACATCGATCGGTTGAGACGATTGAAGACGAACAAAACAATTTTTTCCCTTCAAATTCGGCCAAGGCAGTGAGCAGTCCACTGCTTGCATTTTCAGATTTTGAGCTGAGATTTGAAGCTCCAAGCTTCGTCTAACGATTCCCGGCTCGTGGGTGGGTTTCCCTAACACCTTCGTATGTCTTCTAGGAGTGTGCTAGCACTTGGATCTTGCCACAAGACCCTCAAATATCCTCTCTCATTCACGCCATTTTCAGGCAGTCCCAGCCCCTTGGGCGTGAGCTTTTAGAAGAAAAGAGAGGGAGAGATAGTTGGAGAGAGAGAGAGAGTTGTCTAGGGTTTTCAAAAATTCATCTAATGAATAATAATAATCAATTACCAAAGTGTAGAGAGATATTTTGCTTTTAACTTTTGGTGAAACCATTTCACTTTTACCCTAAACTAGGTAGGTGTGGGTAAATGGTTTTTCAAAAAGCAACAAGGTAGTTGGGTGGTAGGTTACACTTACCACACATGGGCCCCACATATTTGAATTCAAAATCAAATATCTCTACGAACATTTACCGCGGCTCGGTTTCGTTTAATCCGATTAAACGAAATTCCGTCGTTAAATAATTAAATCTAATTAATTAAATATCGATGCCTCGTAAATATATTACGAACGTCGTTTACGAATTAATTCTAAATTAATTCGTTCGTTCGCATTAAAGTCCGACTTTATTTCGTAATGAAATCCAATTCATATTAATATATCCGATATATTAATTTTAGCCCATTTGAATAAATTAAATAGAAAAATCAAATTTAACTATTAAATTCATTTTACCGATTAATTCCAAATTAATCGCGTTCTCTCTCTTTAGACGATATTTTATCCCAGATAAAATATCTCCGTAATTAATCCCAGATTAATTTTCTCTCTCTTCTAATTAATCCCAGATTAATATATAATGCGAGTCATACGTCATCGGTGTATCATTGGGAAATGACCCATGAGATCTCCGGATATGTTGGCAGTAAACTCGGTCATCGGACTATCCGAACACGTAAGTACCAAATACTACGTTTTACCGATTTACAAGACAAGGTTGGCCTCTAGCAAAGCGCCATGCCTACCCAATTCTCCGGAAATATCCTTACAGGAATATGTGATCTATATCAGGCGTAGTATACGTAGTATTGCGTATTTCGATCCAGTATCTAATGATCACGTGCTAGGCCTAGGGCTGGATATGTGTCTGCCCCGTACGAAGCACATGTCGGATGTCTGGTAACTAGTCTCTATAATCGGATATAGATGACCGAGTCATAATATCCCGATAGCCGCGCAGCATATAAGAGCACTAATACCGTATCCTACGTGACCATCTTCTCCATATGACTGGAGTGACACTTCCGTCTTGACATCACACCCAATACCTACGATTCTCAATATACCCAGCATCGGCGTACACAGAACCTGTTAAAGCCCTGGACGACCTCAACTAAAGTACATTGATTGTCGCAAGTATTAGCGGTGCAAGTCTCAGGTTAAGACCAAATACACCTACCCTGATTGCAGACTCCCATAGACACAAGGTCATGCTACCAATGGGATTCTGCGGTGGTCTAATCCAGAGCGAAGCTGTTTCCCGTACCATCGGTGAAACACAACCTCCTATTACACTTGCCTGAGTATCCTATACCCAGATATACGAGAACTATGCCGTTATGTCTCACATAACACGCACAAGTGTAATACTAGTCTTTTACGCATCTATCGATGTCCAATCTCGACAATGCTCTGACTAGGGATGTTTAATGATTTATCCTTCGTTGATTGATACTGTCTCATATCATTCTCAATCTAGGAACAAGTCATAAGGACCTCCCATCATTTATATATCTAAGGTGATCTAATCACAAATGATAGGAGTGCAATCTCCTTTGTTACATAGTTAATTTGCACAACAACACTATGATCTATACAAATAGTGACGTTATGGGTCATAACTGTCCAACATGTCCCGTACGAAGCACATATCAGATATCTAGCAACTAGTCTCTTTGAATCGAATAATCATGACCTTGTCATATTATCCCGATAGTTGCAACACAATAGAGAACCAGTTCTAAATCCCTACGTGATCATCATCTCCATATGTCTAAAGTGATACTTCTTTTGACATCACATCCAAACACACTATGATTCCAATAAAACCAGCAGAAGCGTACACATGAACCTGTAAAGCCCTGGACGACCAAAACCAAAGTTTACCGATTGTCGCACAAGTACTAGCGATGTTAAGTCTCAGGTAAGACCAAATACACCTACCCTGAAGCGAACTCCCATAGACACATATACATACTACCATGGGATTCTGCGGGGTCTATCCAGAGCGAAGCTGTTTCCGTACCATCGGTAAAACACAACCTCCTATCGCATGCATTAATTAATATCATATACTTAAAAATATGAGAACTATGCGTTATGCCCTCACAACGCGCACAAGTGCAATACTAGTCTATTCCGCATTATCGATGTCCAGTCTCGATAATACTACGACTAGGGGATATTTAATGATTAAACCTTATGGATTGATACTCTGTCATACATCTCAATCGGGAACTAATCATATGGGACTTTTACCATTTATATATAAAAGAAAATAAATTACAAAACGGTAAAAGGCAATTTATTACTACATAGTTAATTTGTACAAAAATACAATGTCTTTTATAAACAGTGAAGCTATGGGTCATAACTGTCCAACAAGAGGAAATGAAGAGATTTGTTATAGGAACAATATGTTAAGTATCCATCCGTATATCATTATTATATTTATTTATACGCGTCTTATTATGTTTTTAGAATGCATGTTTAAGGGTGTATGATGATGAGACCTCAATAAAGATAATTAATTGGTTGCCAATTACACGCAAAAAACCCTCACAACTTATTAAGCATTTTTCCTTCCATTGAGTGATTCTTACACAAGATCCAAGACTAGCACTGGTTTGTTGGCCAAAGTCAAGACCTTTGTCCTTCGCGGATGTGTTTGAATCATGAAGGCTTTGTTATATATCGGTGTCTTGTCCAAGTTGTGATTTGTTGGCCAAAGTCAAGATCACTTCTTGTCCATCGACATCGATTACGAAGTTTTCCAAGGTCAATGGGTTCCGCTTAACTGGGATCATTAAGTTTGTAGTGCCAAAGCCAAGGCTTAGTTGATTCAGATGAAAAAGGTTAGGGAATATATTGGATATATTGGCATATATAAGATATATATTTCGGACTTGGATGTCCTCCTACTGGATCTAGGAATTGGATGGGATCTAATTGATCTTAGCGATCTACCTAGCTAATTATCATACAATTTGTTGGCCAAAGTCAAGACTGTGTGTTATTTAACGGGATCCTAGCCCACTAGGAAACAAGATCTCCCAAGTACTCAACAGAGGGTTAGAGGCTCGCCGAAAAATAGTGGGAGGCAAGTATTAAGTTTGCAATATTCGTTTAGTTGCCATACAAGCATTTCAATTTTTCGTTAAATAAATTAATATATTAGTTGGACTAATATTTAATCGTTGTTTTAATTAAACAGTTGGACTGTATTCAAACTATTTCAATTAATAGTAGATTTTTATAATTGGATTATAGTAATCAATATAATTGAATTTAACCAATTAAATTATAGTTGATTATATAGTTAGACTATAGTAATCATTATAATCCATAGTATACAAATCGTTGATTAAATAGTTGGACTATTAGAATCAAGATAAATTGAAAGATTAGTGTTTAAAACATAATCCTTGGTGAAAAATGTATTTAAACGGCTTTAATTTTCAAATTGGGAATAATACCTCAGGATAGTCTTGAGAACCGAGAAGTTACTTTATTTGATAAAAGTGACGTCTTGGGCCTAAGCCTAAAGTTAAGCAAATAGTAGAGCATGATCTTTGGAAGATTCATGTGATGATAACTTTAGTGCTTAATCCTTTATGCTTGCTGCAATGACTCCTTAATTTTGTCGTCATAACTAAGGATTAGATCCTTAAACCATGATGTTGAAATTGAAGGTTCTTCATAGATCTATACTTAGATCTTAAAAGCATTAATTGCAATAGAAAACTCTTGCAGAGTTAATGGCTATGCTCAAGGAGACAAAGCCAAAGTTTGCAATAAGGCAAAAAGTGCAAGGCGCATCTTACTTCGACATTCTATAAGGCCAAGGCTTGGCCGAAGGCTTGGCCGAAGGCTTCTGGGGTGTGAAAAGGGGCAAAGGCAAAATCATCACAGTCTTCTAGGAAGACAAAGGACATATCCCAATATGTCTGCCTAAACTGTGGCAAACGGGGTCACTAGAAGCGTGACTGCCATATGGACAAGGTAGACATGAAGGAAGTAAAGGCGGGGTAAGGCTCCGGCTTCAAATATATTTGTCATAAGCATGTTCACAACTAGTATTAAAATTGGATTTTAGATACTGGATGTGGTACATACACATATACTGGTGTGCAGTATCTGCTGATTAGCAAGATACTGACTTCAGTTGAGATTTACCTACGAATCAGAAACGGGACGATAGTCGCTGTTTTAACCGTAGAAACCTAAGTTTAAGAACTACCCTTCGGGTATGTACTTGAATTAGGAAACTGTTAGAATGTAACTAGTTTGACTAGAAACATTATCTCTATATAAGTGTTTAACTCGTTATGGGTATACCTTTATATTCTAGAACACTAAAGTGTTTTATTTTATAAAGATGATATTGAGATAAACACATTAGATGTGAATAACAATATTTATATTTTGAATATAAATAAGTCTCAAATGTATAACATGACAAACAAATAGCTCAAACTGATTTAATCAGTTGAGACTTATAAGTGGCATTGTTGTCTGAGACACATTAAACAAGACTCGTATATCTACACTTTCGAAGAGTGGGTACCAGGATGGATTTGATTCTATTCTTATAATGTCAATGAATCTAGTTTATTGGGCAAAGTGCCTAAAATATTTTTTCTTGGTAAAAGTGTAAGTGCCACTGATCTGTTAGCCCTCGTTCAAAGTGACGTAAGTGGGCCCATATCTAGCTAGGCTAGAGGTGGATATGAATATTTCGTGACCTTTACGGATGTGGCATCGCGTTATGGTTATGTGTTTCCTTTGAAACACGAATCGAGAACTTTTACAGTTTCGACACGAAGTAGACAAACAGATCAGCTAAAGTATTCCACATCATGATTGGACCATGATGAAAATACTTAAGCAATAAGTTTCTCAAATACTTGAAAGAGTATAGTATTCTTTCAATGAGGACTCCTCCCGGAACACGTCAATTTGACGGTGTGTCCGAACAGGAGAGACACCAAAATTTATTGGACATAGTAAGGTTAATCATGAGTCACTCTGATTTTCCTTCAAAGGGATAAACGTTAAACAGTGCAATACTTATTTTGAATAAGTTTCCATGAAAATCTGTTAGACAGAATTCATATTATATATGAACAGGAAAGAAACCGAGTTTCTCATTCCTGAAGATTTGAGATGCTAGGCATACGTTTGGATGATACCAAACTGGAACCCAAATCAGATAAGTTCCTAATTGTAGGGAAACCAAAGTATAGTACTTATACAACTCATTAGAGAACAATGTAATTGTTGCTCACTATGCGGTTTTCCTAAGAGGAATACCTATATACAGTGGTAAGTGGGAGGAAATTAAAACTTGATGAAAATCAGAGTAATTCTATTCCAGGCACCGATTCCTTAACGGAACACAAATAGTTCATCAAGGATGAAACTATACCAGTAATCTTCGAATACACAAGAACCGCGTAGGTCGGAGAGAGTCAGAAAATAACCTGGGGAATGGGTTTCTGATCTCACCTCGTAAAGATGACAATCTTGTTGAGGAATACGAACTGATTACGTATGAGGAAGTGATACAAGGTATCGACTCCCTATTATGGAAAAGTGCCATGATGTCTGAAATGGATTCCATGTACATCAACTAAGTTTGGACACTAGTTGAAGTACCGCAAGGCATTGTGCCTATAGGTACTATATAGTCTTCAAGGAAGACATACATGGATGGTAACATAACAACGTACAAAGCTAGGCTTGTAGCGAAAAGGTATCGTTATCAATATTATGTTGATCACGACGAAACCTTTTACTTGTTGCCACGGTAAATCCACTTGGATAATGTTTGCTGAAGCTGCATGTTTCATTTATGAAATATGGTAGCTGAACGTCAAAATTGCTTTCCTTAAAAGGAAACCTTTCGGAGGATGTTTACAACATCTTGACAGTTTTGTCGTACCAAAACAAGCAAACAAGGTTTGCGAGTTAATTCGATCCATGTATGGATTGAAGCAAGCATTACGTTCTTGGAACTATCGTTTTGATGTAATCATAATGGTATATGATTTAATTCAAAACGAATACTATTCTTGTGTATATAAGGAGGTTAGTTGGAGCTCACTGACAATGAATGTCCTAAGTAATGATGACATATCATTTTTTGGAAATGATATTCCCATAATACAATCGGTGAAAGCTTGGCTTTCGTGAAAAATTCTCCGTAGAATTCTTTGGAGAGACAACATTTATTCTAGGAATAAAAGATCTACTAGGATAGATCTAAAAGTTGTTGGCACTCTCTGAGAACTAGTATATTGATAAATGTACACGACCTAGTTGTATCTTATACTATGGAGAAGGAGAACTTGAAGTGACTGGGTTCACTGTTGCAAGTTTCCTAACCGATAAAACGACTAAAAGTCGTAATAAAGGTACTATAAAGTTTAAATAATGGAACAGTGAGTTTGAAATCGTCCAAGCATGATATTGTTACCGAGTAAACAAAAAAAGCGGAATAGTACTGCAGTTGAAGCAGCAATAGAAGCCATTTGGATCGATAATAAATCTAATTAGATTAGAGTAGTTCTGTTAGCAACTGAGCTAGGCTACAACACAGGCTAAAGAATTAATGGTCTCATCAACGATCCAGATATATACTTCAATTATCCATCTGATTCGTTCGGATCATACATCATGGCGATTTGATGATCAAATAAATCACATCAGATGATAACCTTACAAATCCCCTGACGAAAGTTGTTTCTCAGCAGAATTTTGAGCCACCTGTACATAGTTCGGGTGTAAGACATTTGAGTGATTGGCTATAGGCCAAGTGGGAGATTGTTGAACAATTATGACCCATAGCATCACTATTTGTACAGATCATGGTGTTGTTGTACAAATTAACTATGTGACAAAGGAAATTGCTCTTTTATCATTTGTAATTGGATTACCTAGATATATAAATGATAGAAGGTCCTTATGATTAGTTTCGGATTGATATGATATGAGACAATATCAATCCATGAAGGTTTAATCATTAATTATTCCTAGTCGTAGTATTATCGAGATTGGACATCGATAATACGAAATAGACTAGTATTACACTTATGCGTGTTGTGGGACCATAACGACATAGTTCTCATATATTTGGGTATTGGATACTCATGCAAGTGTAATAGGAGGTTGTGTTTTACAATGGTACAGAAAACAGCTTCGCTCTGGATAAACCCCTCGGAAATCCCATTGGTAATATAACTATGTGTCTATGGAAGTCTGAATCAGGGTAGGTGTATTTGGTCTTAACCTGAGACTTGCACCGATAATACTTGCGACAATCAATATACTTTGGTTTTGGTCGTCCAGGGCTTTAACAGGTTCTGTGTACGCCTCTTCTGGGTATATTGAGAATCGTAGTGTATTGGGTGTGATGTCAAGATGGAAGTATCCTTCAGTTATAGTGGAGATGATGATCACGTAGGATACGGAACTAGCACTCAGTCTTAGTACTGCAATCATCGGATAATATGACTAGGTCATGTTTATCCGATTATAGAGACTAGTTACCAGACATCTGATATGTGCTTCGTATGGGGCAGATACTATTCTAGCCACAGGCCTTGCACGTGACATCCGATACTGGATCGAAATACATAATACTATATATACTACGCTTGATATAGATTATTATATTCCTTTAAGAATATTTCTGGAGAATTGGGTAGGCACGGTGCTTTGCTAGAAGCCAACCATGTCCTGTAAATCGGTAAAAATTTATACAAGGTACGTACGTATTCGGATAGTCCGACGACCGAATTTACTCCCAATATAACCGGAGATCTCATGGGTCGCTTCCCGAAAATTCATTGATGACGTATGACTCACACTTTATTAATCTGGGATTAATGTGAAGAGATAGAAAATTAATCTGGGATTAATTACAGAGATATTTTATCTGGGATAAAATATTATTTAAGAGAGAGAACGAATAATTTGGAATTAATCGATAAAATAATATATTCAATATATTAAACGAAATTAGATTTCGACGCGGAATTAATATCAGATTTTAATTCGGGCAAACGAGTTAATTTAGAATTAATTCGTTAGCGACGTGAATAGTAATTTTGCTAGGCATAATTATTTAATTAAATTTGATTTAATTACGTCACAACGGAAAATTCGTTAATTCAGAATTAGCGAACCCGAGCCCGGGAGTGTTTGCAGCCCACTCGCATTTCGAATCAAGTGTGGCCCATAAGTCACATCACGCGTCACAACACATCGCACATCATTCAAGTGATGGATGTCTTGGCACTTTGAGTGATTGACAACCAGTCACTATTCATGAGTGATGTGAGTTGTTGGAATGCATTTATTGCATTTTTGCCTTCAAATTTTTGTTGACTTTTGAAAGCCTTTTACAAGATTTTGGTATATGTTTATTTGATTTTAGAAATCAATTAAGTGTATTAGATACACAAAACAAAAAAAACCATATCTCTCACTCTCTCTCTCCTTCTCACGGCCTAGGGACATTTCTTTCTCATTTGGCTTGCCAAACCGAGAGTTGAAGAAGATGAATAGGAAAATTTATGGCAAATTTTTCTTATACTAGCACATGAAGAGTCATACAAGGTGATATGGAAACAAACTTATGAGCATGGAATCACAAACAAAAGCTTGGAGCTTGGAGATTCAACTTGGACAACAAAGAAGAGCTTGCCCGAGAGCTTCCATGGAGGAAGAAATTTTTGTTGTTCGTCGCATCGCAAAAGACGATCATTGTAAGTATGGTTCCTCTATACTTCTTTATTGTATTCACATTGATTTCATTGCTTGAATGATCCTTGGGACTAATCTAGAAACATAACAGTTTAATCATTAAATATTCATAGTCGTAGTATTATCGAGACTGGACATCGATAATGTGGAATAGACTAGTATGTTATGGAAGCGTAACGACATAGTTCTCATATATTTGGGTATTGGATACTCATGCAAGTGTAATAGGAGATTCTGTTTACCGATGGTATGGAAATCACTTCACTCTGGATAGACCCCTCGGAATCCCATTGGTAGTATGACTATGTATCTATGGGAGTCCGAATCAAGGTAGGTGTATTTGGTCTTAACTTGAGACTTGCATCGCTAATACTTGCAACAATCAATATACCTTGGTTTTGGTCGTTTGGGGCTTTAACAGGTTCTATTTACGCCTCTTCTAGGTATACTGAGAATCGTAGTGTATTGGGTGTGATGTCAAGATGGAAGTATCACTTCAGTCATATGGAGATGATGATCACGCATGATATGGAACTGGTTCTCTTGTATTCTGCTGCTATCGTGATAATATGACATGGTCATGATTGTTCAATTATAGAGACTAGTTACCAAAGATCTGATATATGCTTCGTACGGGGCAGACACAATTCCAGCCCCAGCCTAGCATGTGACATTCGATACTGGATCGTAATACGTAGTACTACGTATACTACGCCTGAAAAAGATTACATATTCCTTCAAAGAATATTTCTGGAGAATTGGGTAGGCACGGTGCTTTGCTAGAAGCCAAACATGTCTTGTAAATATGTGAGAACGTGGTACTGGGTATGCACATATTTGGATAGTCCGATGACCGTATTTACTACCAACATATCTAGGGATCTCTTGGGTTGCCTCCCAAAGATTCACCAATGATGTTTGACTCGAACAAAATTAATCTGGGATTAATTATGAGAAAAAGAGAAAATTAATCTAGGATTAATTACGGAAATAAATTAATCTGGATTAATTAAAAGAGAAAGAATTAATCTGGGATTAATTATGTTGAGAATTTATCTGGGATTAAATTCGTCGAGAAGAGAGAACGCGATTAATTTGGAATTAATCGGTAAAGTAAATTTAATAGTTAAATTAGATTTTACTACTTAATTTATTATTTGGGCTAAAATACTATATTAGATATATTAAATGAAATCAGATTTCAAAGCGGAATTAAATTGGATTTTAATTCTAGCGAACAAATTAATGTAGAATTAATTCGCACGCGACTTTCGTAATAATTTTGCTAGGCATTATTATTTAATGAAATTGGATTTAATTAAGTCACAAAGCAAATTTATTTAATTCAGAATTAAGTGAACCCAAGCCCAAGCGAAGTTGCGTGTTGGATTAGCCGAATTAAATTTGTAATTTAAAAGTGGTGGGACCCATTTCACTTACATCACATGTTAGACATGTGATGGAAGTGGTTAGGCATAAAATAATGAGTTTGATTTGTTGAAAAATGGCATAGCTTTACTTATAACACACTCAAACTTATTCCAACAGTCAAACTCACTATAATTAAATTTGTTCCACTTTAGAAGTGAAGATTTTTTACTATTCACAGCACTTAAAACTTCTTTTCTCTTCTCATTGGGCATGAGCTTCTCTTCTCTCCCATGGATTTTTGCTTCAAAAATCTACATAGCTAGCATTTCAATGGGTCAAAGGAAGGTGATAGGGAGACTAATCCGAGAGTTTGAAACTCGATCTTAAGCTCCAAAGCTTCCAATACATCCAACAAAGAAGGAAAAATTTTTGAACTCAATCCGATCAATGTGAGTATTCCACAACTCCCTTTTGATTTATTCACACACAAATCACAACTTAGAGATTTTGGCATGTTCTAGGAACACTAAAAATAGTATCAAAGCAAGATCTAAGTTTAATTTGAAGGAATTTTGTGTTTGGAGCTTGATTTTCTTAAATTAATGATTTGGTTGGGCTTATATAATGTTTAATTGGATTTGTGCATTGTTGAATTTGTGAAATATTGATTAAATCAAAAATCCCCAAATCTTTAGCTTTGCCAAATTAATTCCTTAAGAAAGCTCATGGGAATTTTTTGAAATTTGACATATTGGATGTGTTGTTGGCATGATAGAAATATTGAATGATGATTTAAATTGGATTGAAATCAAATTGAATGATTTTTGTATGCCTTTTCCGTGAGCCATGCTGCATGTTATAAGATTGATTTTGCTTTAATTTGTGTTGGACATAAATTAAAATATGATGTCTGATTAATTGAATTAATTACTATTTTTGAAATATTAGATCAATTGATTAATTGTACTAATCACAGTTGAATTTAATTAGTTTGTAATTTGGAATAATGAATTAATTTAATTGTTGTAATTAGGCTTAATGGGCTTGGTTGAGCCAAGTTTGGTTTAGGATAATTGGTTGGATCCAATTCGGCCAAAAACTATTTCAATAAAGTCCAAATATGATAATTTGGCCTTTAAAATTCTAATTGGGCCTAAATTGATTTTTTGCATAGGGTGATTCCAAATTGGGCCTTGGCATCTTGGGTTCGACCAATAATTTCCAAAGCCCACGTCTAAGGAATTAATTAAAGCCCATTTGACTTTAATTGAATAGTATTAGATATTAATTGGGCCTTTGACCCATAAAGATTGGATTTGGAATCCAAGTCTAAAAGGCACTATTAAAAGTGTAATAATTTAATTTGGAATTAAATATTAATTAGTATTGGAAAAATTTAAATTGAATTTAAAATTACAGTTCGATATAATTCAAGAATACTTACTTTGAGTATTTATTCTTAAACGAGTTGGACTCGCGCAAATCAAATCGTTGTTTGAAGATTGGATGGTCATTATTCAAAGATTAATTAATTGGATTAGAATGATTGATAACATGCTTCATGTGAATACTTGGATGTATGTATGAATAATGTATAACAAATGGATATTAGAAGGGTGAGGGTAATTTTGGAAACTGTTGTAATAAATTTATAATTTATTAAATTGGACCTGCGTGTCCAGCCTATTACCTCTTTTCTCATTGTATTTCTCTTCTCACCTATTCCCCTCAATGTAAATGAGATTTCTTTAGAAGTATTATGTAATTAGGTAGAAGTACGAATAGTGCTAGCGGGAGAGAGGAAAGGGAGAGATTTGTTCTATGAACAAATTGTATTATATATTCATCAGCATATCATTATTAATTTTATCGTGCCTTACTAAGCTTTTAGAATGCATGCTTAAAGGTATATGATGAGACCTAATTAAAGATAATAAATTGGTTTCCAAATCAAGACAAAAACCCTCAACAAATATTAAGCGATTTCCTTCCATTGAGTGATTCTCTCTCAAGATCCAAGATTGGCATTGGTTTGTTGGCCAAAGTCAAGACCTTTGTCCATCGCAGATGTGTTTGAATCATAAAGCCTTTGTTCCATATCGTACGCCTTGGGCAAGTTGTGATTTGTTGGCCAAAGTCAGGTCACTTCTTGTTCATCGGCCTCGATTACGAAGCTTCCCTGTTGGACAATTATGACCCATAGCGTCACTATTTGTACAGATCACGGTGTTGTTGTACAAATTAACTATGTGACATAGGAGATTGCACTCTTATCATTTGTGATTAGATCACCTAGATATATAAATGATAAGAGGTCCCTATGATTTGTTCCTAGACGGAGAATGATATGAGACAGTATCAGTCCATGAAGGATAAATCATTAAACATCCCTAGTCAGAGCATTATCGAGATTGGACATCGATGAATGCGTAAAAGACTGGTATTACACTTGTGCGCGTTGTGAGGGCACAACAGCATAGTTCTCATATATTTGGGTATTTGATACTCATGTAAGTGTAATAGGAGGTTGTGTTTCACCGATGGTGCGGGAAACAGCTTCGCTCTGGATTAGACCCCCTCGGAATTCCATTGGTAGTATGACTACGTGTCTATGGAAGTCTGAAATCAGGGTAGGTGTATTTGGTCTTAACTTGAGACTTGCACCGCTAATACTTGCGACAATCAATTTACTTTGGTTGCGGTCGTCCAGGGCTTTAACCGGTTCTATGTACGCCAATACTGGGTATATTGAGAATCGTAGTGTTGGGGGTGAAATGTCAAGACGGAAGTGTCACTCCAGTCATATGGAGTTGATGATCACGCAGGATACAGAACTCGTTCTCTATATAAGGTTACAACCGTCGGGATAATATGACTTGGTCATGATTATCTGATTTTAAAGAGACTAGTTGCTTGTCATCCGACATATGCTTCGTACGGGGCAGACACTGTACCAGCCCCAGGCCTTACATGTGATCATCCGATACTGGACAGAAATACGCAATACTACAGTATACTACGCTTGATATAGATCCTTATTCCTGTAAGGATATTTCCGGAGAATTGGGTAGGCATGGTGCTTTGCTAGAAGCCAATCTTGTCTTATAAATCGGTGAAACGTAGTACTTGGTACTCACGTGTTCGGATAGTCCGACGACCGATTTGACTGGCAACATATCCGGGGACCTCATGGGTCGCTTCCCAAAGATTCACCGATGACGTATGACTCGTACTTTTATTAATCTGGGATTAATATGATGAGAGAGAAAATTAATCTGGGATTAATTGCGGAGATATTTTATCTATGATAAAATATCGATTAAAGAGAGAGAAACATTTATTTGGAATTAATCGAGGAATTAATATATTTGATATATTAATAGAAATTGGATTTCGACGCGGAATTAAAATTGGATTTTAATTCGGGTGAACGAATAAATTTAGAATTAATTCGTTGGCGACGTGAATAGTGATTTCGCTCGGCATAATCGTTTAATTATGACGCAACGGAAAATTCGTTAATTTGGAATTAGCGAACCCGAGCCTGAGATTATTTACGAGCGCATTCACATTTCGAATTTGAATGCGGCACGTCAAATCAAGCGTCAAGTCGTTAGTCGCATCTAGCGTCACATCAAGCGTCAAATCATGTCACTTTGAGTGATGTGACAATTGATTGGATTGATTGAATGATGTGAGTGATGTGACTTGATGTGATAAAGGTGATGTGTGTGGTTGGCAATTAAAGCCAATTGTGTGTGAAATGAATTTCAAATGAAATTCATGTGTATTAGATACAAAACAACTCACTAAAACCGTATACACACTTCACCCATTTTCCCTCCTCTCTCATCTTCTTCTTCCTATCATCACTCACGCATTTCTTCTTTCTCATGAGCAGTGAACTGCCGAGTTTAACAAAGATAAATGGAGGGAAGCAAGTGTGTTTTGTGGCAAAATAAGAGTGCTAGCACATTCGAGATCAATGCAAGGTGATAGGGTTAAACATGAGCCGGGAATCAAAATGATGAAGCTTTGAGCTTCAAATCTTGATGATGATGGTCGAAAATCACTATTCACAGCAGCCCACTGCCGCCCAAAAAGTGAGCAGAATTTCAGTTTTGTTGCCTCCGCATCGCTCAACCGCTCGATATAAGTATTCCGCAACTTCCGTCGTTGTATTCACTTGTGATTCATGCTTGAGTTTTGATCTTGGGACCTTTAGAAACTCCAACAATGGCATCAAGAGCTTGGGTTAAAAGCATGAAAAAGTAAGGGCTAAAATTTGGGCAAACTTGATTTTGAGCATGATAAATTAAATTGGATGGATTTTTATGCTTAATTGTGTTTGAATTGAAGATTGATTGGGTCAATTTCAAGAAAATTTGATTGGATCATTTTTCCCCCAAATTTCCACATTGGCCGAAAATGTGATGCCCTTTAATGTCTTGGGATTTTTGATTTTTGACAATTGGATGTGTTGGAAATCATTCGAGATGATGATTTAGTCTCGATTGCGGAATCAATTGGATTGAATTCGAATCGGACGTAAAATCCCCAAATTGCCAAGTATGTCATAAAGCTTGAAATTGGGTAAAATGAAATTGAGCATGCAATTATGAAATTGGATGATTAAGTATGCTTAATACATGTTTAATTGATAATGATGGATCAATTTGATTAAATATTGTTTGGAACAAATTTCCCCAATTTTGATGTGTTGGCCGAATAGGAGTATGCCCTAAATCTTGGTAATTTTGTTTCATGATCATTGGATACTTGAATGAGATTGATGATGTTGATTTAAAGTTAATTTGGATTTAATTGGATTGAATTCGGAATTGACATAAAATTAGTCCACATTGCCGAGAGTAGTAAGCATGTAATGGGTTTGATTTTAATCTTAATGTGTTGGACATGTGATGATGAAATTGAGCATGATTATAGCTAATTAGTGTTGTGGTTATGATTTGAGTGATTATGGATTAATCATGATACACACTTTGGAATTAATTAGATTTTGAAATTGGGTTGATTTATGATTTAATTTAATAATTGGGCTTAAAATTGAATTTGGGCTTGTCATGTTGTAAATGGGCTTATTGGGCTTTGTTGTACAAAGTTGGGTTTAGGCAAATTGGATTGGATCCAATTGGGCCCAAAACCGTTACCATAAAGCCCAATGCGACAAATGGACCTTTAAAGTTTAATTGGGCCTAATGGGCCAAGATTGATTTCTAGGCTTATGGGGTAACTCCCGGATTGGATTTTGGTTATTCGGTTTGACTCGAGTTGACCAAAATTCCACGCCTTAAGAAATTAATTAAAAGCCCATTAGACTTTAATTAAATTAATATTGGATATTAATCAGGCTTTGAGACCCGAAACGATTAAATTTGGAATTTAAGTCGTAAGGTTCGTATATAAAGTGTAAGATTTAATTTGGAATTAAATAATTGGATTAGTATTAAATACATATTTAATTGGATTTAATTATGTAGTTTAATTTAATTCGAGGATTCGTACTTTAAGTACTTATTCGCAAAAACGAGTTTGACTCGAACAAAATAAAATCGTTGTTTGAACATTGGATGATCACTAATTATCAGATTAATTAATTGGATTAGATTGATTGATAACATGCTTGAGTGAATACATGGTTGCGATGCATGAATAATGTATATCGGATGGATATTAGTCGGGTGGGACAATTTTGGAAATTGTAATAAATTTGATTTATTAATTGGACCTGCGAGTCCAGCCTTATCACCTTTATACTCTTTGTATTCTCTTCTCACCTATTCCCCTCATTGTAAATGAGGTTTCTTTAGAAGTGTAGTGTAACGGGTAGAAGTAAATTCATGTGCTAGCTTTGGAGAGAGAAAATGAGAAATGATGAAATCTAGGATCAATCTAAAGTATCCATCCACATATCATTATTATTTTATTTCATATGCGCTTTATTATGTGTTTAGAATGCATGTTTAAGGGTGTATGATGATGAGACCTTAACAAAGATAATAAATTGGTTGCCAATTTGCAAGCGAAAAACCCTCAAACAATATTAAGTGTTTTTCCTTCCATTGAGTGATTCTCACTCAAGATCCGAGACGGCATTGGTTTGTTGGCCAAAGTCAAGGCCTTTGTCTGTCAAAGATGTGTTTGAATCACGAAGGCTTGTTACATGTCAGTGTCATGTCCAAGTTGTGGTTTGTTAGCCAAAGTCAAGACCACTTCTGGTCATCGACATTAATTACGAAGCTTTCCATGGTCAATGGTCGCTCTTAACTGGGATCATTAAGCTTGTTATGCCAAAGCCAAGACTTAGTTGATTAGAGGAAAAAGGTTAGGTAATACATTGGATGTATTGGCATATAAGATATATGTTTCGGACTTGGACGTCCTCCTACCGGATCTAGGAATTGGATTGGATCCAATTGATCTTAGAGATCTACCTAGTTAATTATCATACAATTTGTTGGCCAAAGTCAAGATTGTGTGATATTTAACGGGATCCTAGCCCACTAGGAAACACGGTTTCCCGAGTACTCGACAGAGGGTTAGAGGCTCGCCGAAAATTAGTGGGAGGTAAGAATTGAATTTGCAATACTCGTTCAATTACTCGCCATACGCGCTCATTCAAATTATTTCATCGTTAGATTAAATGTTAGTTGAACTAATATTTAAATTGTTGTTTTAATAAACAGTTGGACTGTATTATAGTTGATTATATATAATTGGATTATATTAATCAATATATTTGAATTAATTAATTTCAGTTTACAATTGATTTTATAATTGGATTATAGTAATCAATGTAATTGAGGTTAATTAATTTAAATTATATTTGATTAAATAGTTGGACTATTATAATCATTATAATCAATAGTACCACAAATCGTTGATTAAATAGTTGGACTATTAGAATCAAGATAGAAATGAAAGATTAGTGTTTAAAACATAATCCTGGGTGAAAATGTATTTAAACGACTTTAATTTTCAAATTGGGAATAATTTCAAGATGGTCTTGGAAACTAATAAGTTATTTTATTTTATAAAATAATGAATTATGCCTAAAGCCCGGAGTAACCAAATAAGTGGAATATGATATTTGGAATATTCGTATAATGATAACTTTAGCGTTTAATCCATTAAGCTTGTCGAAGTACACTCTTTAATTTCTGAATCAAAATTAATGATTGGATCCTTAAAGTATGATGATTGAAGGATTTTCATGGATCTATTTTAGATCTTTGAAATACTAAATTGCAATAAATAATTCTTGGAGAATTAATGACTATTCTCAAGGAGACAAAGTCAAAGTTTGCAATTAGTCAAGTAGTGCAAGGCACACCTTACTTCAATATTCTAGAAACCCGAGGCTTGGCCAAAGGCTACTGGAATGTTGAAATTGGCAAAGGCAAAATCGTAATAATCTTTTGGGAAGATAAAAAGGATATATCCTAAGATGGAATTGAAAACGAGCAAGGCTCTTACTTCAAATATGTACTGTTGTTCATAATCTGTTTTGAACAGGATACTGACTTCAATTGAGATTAATCTGCGGTTTGAAAACGGGATGAAAGTCGCTGTTTTAACCGTAGATACCTAAGTTTAGGAACTGCCCTTCCGGTGTGTACTTAAATTAGGAAATTGTTAAAATGTAACTAGTTTGACTAGAAACATTATCTTTATATCAGTGTATAACCCGCTGCGGGTGTACCTTTATATTCTAGAACACTAAAGTGTTTTATTATATAAAGATGATATTTAGATAAACACATTAGATGTGAATAACAGAATTTATATTTTGAATATAAATAATATCTCAAATATATAACATGACAAATAAATAGCTCAAACTGATTTGATCAGTTAAGAAACTAATTGTGGCATTGTTGTCTAGGACACGATTAAACAAGACTCGTATATCCACACTTTTGAAGAGTGGGTACTTGGACTGTTTTGATTTTATTCAAATAAAGTCTACGAATCTAGCTTATTAAGCAAAGTGCTTAAAACACCTTTACTCGGTAAAAGTGAAAATGACACCGATCTGTTAGCCCTAGTTCATAGTGAAGCAAGTGGGCCCATTTCTAGCTAGGCTAGAGGTGTATATGAATATTACGTGACCTATACGGATGTGGCATCGCGTAATGGTTGTGTGTTTCTTTTAAAGAACACAAATTTGAAACTTTTATAGTTTCGACACGAAATAGACAAACAGATCGGCTATAGTATTATACCGTCACGGTAAAACCGTAATGAAAATACTTAAGCAATAAGTTTATCGTATACTTGAAAGAGTATAGTATTCTTTCAATGTGGACTCCTCCTGAAACACGTCAGTTTGACGGTGTGTCCACAAAATTAACCGAATTTTGTTAGACGAAATAAGGTTAATCACGAGTCGCTCTGAGCTACTATTTCCTTCAACGGATAAGCTTTAAAACAGTGCAAGAACTTATTTTGAATAAGGTTCCATAATGATCTGTTTGACAGATATCATATTAGATATGATCGGGAAAGAAACCGGGTTTCTCATTCCTGACCATTTGGGTATGCTTGGCATATGTTTGGATAATACCAAACTAAAACCCAAATAGGATTAGTGCCAATTGTAGGTCATCCTAGGGATACCATAAGTATTGTACTTATATACCTCACATGAGAACAATTAGATTGTTGCTCACCATGCGATTTTCCTAAGAGGAATATCGATATGCAGTGGTAAGTGGGAGGATAGTATAACTCGATGAAAATCGGAGTAATACTGTTCAAGGCACCAAATCATAATGAAACATATATAGTTCATCAAGAGATGAAACTATACTATTAATCTTCGAATACACGAGAACTAAGGAAGTGATACAAGGTATCAACTCCCTTATTATGGCAAAGTGCCATATAATCCGAAATGGATTCCATGTATATCAACAAGTTTAGATACTAGTTGATGTACCATAAGGCATTGTGCCTATTGGTACTTTATAAGTCTTCAAGGAAGACATACATGGATGGCAACGCACCAACGTATAAAGCTAGGCTTTTAACGGAAAGGTATCGTTATCAACATTGTGTTGATTACAATTCAACCTTTTACTTGTTGCCACGGTAAATCCATTTGGATAATGCTTGTTATTCGATCCATGATTGGATTGAAGCAAGCATTAGGTTCTTGGAATTATCGTTTTGATGTAATCATAATGGTGTATGATTTAATTCAAAACAAAAATGATTCCTGTGTAAATAAGAGGGTTAGTGGGAGCGCACTGACAATAGCTATCCTATAAAATAATGATAATATGTCATTTCTTGGAAATGATATTCCCATAAAATAAATATCGGTGAAAGCTTGGCTTTCGAAATACTCTCCGTGGAACTGTACATTGAAAAATGTACAAGACCTGGTGTATCATACGCTTTGAGCATATGGATTCACAAAAAGGTTAATCCAAGTGATAGTAACTGGATTGATGTTAGGAACATCCGTTAGTATCTTAGAGAACTAAGGATGATGTCTTAGTCTATGGAGAATGAGAACTTGAAGTGACTGGGATCACTGTAGCAAGTTTCCTATAACCGATAAAGACGACTAAAAGCCGCAAACGGTACTATACAGTTTGAATAACGGTGAATAAGTGAGTAAGCTGGAAATCTTCCAAGCAAGATACTGTTACCAAATAAACAACAAATACGGGTTAATTGCAGCAGCTGAGGCAGCAATAGAAGTCATTTGGGTCGCGATGCATATCTAATTAGATTAGATATAGTTCTGTTAGCAGCTGAGCTAGGCATCAGCACAGGCTAAAGAATTAATGGTCTCATCAACGATCCAGATACATACTTACATATTCATCTGATTCGTTCGGATCATACATCGTGGTGATGTGATGATCGAATAAATCACATCAAGATGATATTCATGCAAATCCGCTGATAAAAGCTTTTCTCAGCATTTTGAGCCAACCGTACATAGTTCTGGTGTTAGACACTCGAGTGACTGGCTATAGGCCAAGTGGGAGATTGTTGGACAATTAAGACCCATAGCGTCACTATTTGTACAGATCGCGGTGTTGTTGTACAAATTAACTATGTGACATAGGAGATTGCACTCTTATCATTTGTGATTAGATCACCTAGATATATAAATGATAAGAGGTCCCTATGATTTGTTCCTGGATGGTGAATGATATGAGACAGTATCAGTCCATATAGGATAAATCATTAAACATCCATAGTCAGAGCATTATCGAGATTGGACATCGATGAATGCGTAAAAGACTGGTATTACACTTGTGCGCGTTGTTAGGGCACAACGGCATAGTTCTCATATATTTGGGTATTGGATACTCATGCAAGTGTAATAGGAGGTTGTGTTTCACCGATGGTGCGGGAAACACCTTCGCTATGGATTAGACCCTCGGAATTCCATTGGTAGTATGACTACGTGTCTATGGAAGTCCGAAATCAGGGTAGGTGTATTTGGTCTTAACCTGAGACTTGCACCGCTAATACTTGCGACAATCAATATACTTTCTTTGCGGTCGTCCAGGGCTTTAACCGGTTCTGTGTACGCCAATACTGGGTATATTGAGAATCGTAGTGTGTTGGGTGTAATGTCAAGACCGAAGTGTCACTCCTGTCATATTGAGTTGATGATCACGCATGGATACAGAACTCGTTCTCTATATAAGGTTGCAACCGTCGGGATAATATGACTTGTTCATGATTTTCTGATTTTAAAGAGACTAGTTGCTTGTCATCCGACATATGCTTCGTACGTGGCAGACACTGTACCAGTCCCAGGCCTTGCATGTGATCATCTGATACTGGACAGAAATACGCAATACTACGGTATACTACGCTTGATATAGATCCTTATTCCTGTAAGGATATTTCCGGAGAATTGGGTAGGCATGGTGCTTTGCTAGAAGCCAACCTTGTCTTGTAAATCGGTGAAACGTAGTACTTGGTACTCACTTGTTCGGATAATCCGACGACCGATTTGACTGCCAACATATCCGGGGATCTCATGGGTCGCTTCCCAAAGATTCACCGATGACGTATGACTCGTACTTTTATTAATCTGTGATTAATATGATGAGAGAGAAAATTAATCTGGGATTAATTGCAGAGATATTTTATCTAGGATAAAATATCGATTAAAGAGAGAGAAACATTAATTTGGAATTAATCGAGGAATTAATATATTTGATATATTAATCGAAATTGGATTTCGACGCGGAATTAAAATTAGATTTTAATTCGGGCGAACGAATTAATTTAGAATTAATTCGTTGGCGACGTGAATAGTGATTTCGCTAGGCGTAATCGTTTAATTATGACGCAACGGAAAATTCGTTAATTTGGAATTAACGAACCCGAGCCTGAGATTATTTACGAGCGCATTCGCATTTCGAATTCGAATGCGGCACGTCAAATCAAGCGTCAAGTCGCTAGTCGCATCTAGCGTCATATCAAGCGTCAAATCATGTCACTTTAAGTGATGTGACAATTGATTGGATTGATTGAATGATGTGAGTGATGTGAGTTGATGTGATAAAGGTGATGTGTGTGGTTGGCAATTAAAGCCAAATGTGTGTGAATTGAATTTCAAATGAAATTCATATGTATTAGATACAAAATAACTCACCAAAACCGTATACTCACTTCACCCATTTTTCCCTCCTCTCTCTCCTCTTCTTCTTCCTATCATCACTCACGCCATTTCTCTTTCTCATGAGGCAGTGAACTACCGAGTTTAACAAAGATAAATGGAGGGAAGCAAGTGTGTTTTGTGGCAAAACAAGAGTGCTAGCACATTCCGAGATCAATGCAAAGGTGACATGGTAGTTAACCCATGAGCCGGGAATCAAAATGATGAAGCTTGGAGCTTCAAATCTTGATGATGATGGGCAAAAATCGCTATTTACAGCAGCCCACTGCCGCCCAAAAAGTGAGCAGAATTTCAGTTTTGTTGCCTCCGCATCGCTCAACCGCTCGATGTAAGTATTCCGCAACTTCCGTCGTTGTATTCACTTGTGATTCATGCTTGAGTTTTGATCTTGGGACCTTTAGAAACTCCAACATTCCCACTGTCAATAGGTCACGCTTAACTGTTTTTATTAAGCTTCTTGAGCCAAATCCAAGGCTTAGTTGATTCAGAGGAAAATATTAGGGAATATATCGGATATATTGGCATATATTGGATATATGTTTCAGAGTTGGAGGTCTATCTACTATATCTAGGAATTGGATGAGATCCAATTGATCTTAGAGATCTACCTAGTTAAGTTTCATACATCTTGTTGGCCAAAGTCAAGGTTGTGTATTATTTAAAGGGATCCCAACCCACTAGGGAACTAGGTTTCCCGAGTACTCCATAAAGGGTTAGAGGCTCACCGAAAAATAGTGGGAGGCAAGTATTGAATTTGTAATTTCATTTAGATACTCGCCAATACACGTTCATTTCATTTTTTGTCATTAATTATTTAAATATAAATATATTAGTTGGACTAATATTCAATTGTTGTTTTAATAAAACAGTTGGACTATATTCAAACTACTTCATTATAGTTGATTATATAATTAGATTATAGTAATCAATATGTTTGAATTTAACCAATCAAATTGTAATTAATTATATAGTTAGACTATAGTAATCATTATATTAGATTGTACCCGAAATTTTTGATTGGATATTTGGACTATAGCAATCAAGATAACTGAAAGATTAGCGTCAAAGAATATAATCCTAGTAGAAAATGTCTTAACGACATAATTTTCTATAATGGGAAACAAATCTCATAATAGTCCTGGGATTCGAGAAGTTACTCTAGTTGATAGAGAAACCTCTCGGGCCTAAGCTCGGAGTTGAGCGAATAGTGGAGCATGAGTTGGGAAGACTCATCGTGATAAAAACTTTAGTGCTCAATCTGTTATGGTTGCCGCAATGACTCCTTAATTTCTTCGTCAGAACTAAGGATTAGATCTTAAACCACAATGTTGAAATTGAAGGATCTTCATAGATCTATTATTAGATCTTAGAAGTACTAATTGTAAAAGAAAAACTCTTGGAGAGTTATTGGCTATGCTCAAGGATACAAAGCCAGAGCTTGCAAAAGGTCAAGAAGCACAAGGTGTATTTTACTTCAACATCCCAGAAGGTCAAAGCTTGGCCGAAGACTTTAGGGATATAAAGAAAAGGGCAAGGCTAAATCGTCATAGTCTTCTAGGAAGACAAATGACATATCTCAAGATGTCTGTCTAAACTGTGGCAAACAGGGTCACTAGAAGCGTGACTGCCGTATGGACAAGGCAGACATGAAGGAAGTGAAGACGGATAAGGCTCTGACTTCAAGAATATTTGTTATAAACATAACCATTACTAGTTTAAAATTGGATTTTTTATATTGGATGTGGAACATATATATATACTGATGTGCGTGATCTGCGGATGAGCAGGATACTGACTTCAGATGAGATCGAACTGTGAGTCGGAAACGGGACGAGAGTCACTATTTTGGCTGTGGGAACCTAAGTTTTGGAACTGCTATTTGGGCATGTACTTAAATTAGGAGACTGTTATAATGTACCTAGTTTGACTAGAAATATTAGTTCTATATCTTGTTTAACTCGTTGCGAGTATACCTTTATATTCTAGGACAGTAAGTGTTTTGTTTATAAAGATGGTATTAAGATATACACATTAGATGTGAATAACAATATTTATATTTTGAATATAAATGAATCTCAAACATATATTATGACAAATAAAAGCTTAAATTTTATAAATCTGTTGAGACGTAAAAGTGGCATTGTTGTTTGAGACACATTAACAAGACTCGCATATCCCCACTTTCGAAGAGTGGATACTATAACAGATTTGATTCTAATTCAAATGATGTCTATGAATCTAGTTTATTATGCAAAGTGCCTAAAACACCTTTCACTTGGTAAAAGTGCAAGTGCCAACGATATGTCAGCCCTCGTTCATAGTGCCATAGGTGGGCCCATGTCTAGCTAGGCTAGAGGTGGATATGAATACTTCTTAACCTTTATAGATGTGGCATCGCATTACGGTTATGTGAATCTTATGGGTCACAAGTCAGAAACTTTTGAGTAATTCAAAGAGTTTCGACACGAATTATAAAAACTAATCTGCAATAGTATTAAAACATCATGATTGGACCGTGGTGGAAATACTTAAGTAATAAGTTTCTCGATTATTTGAAAGAGTATGGTATTCTTTCATAGTGGACTCCTCTCGGAACACCTCAATTTGACTGTGTGTCCGAATAGAGAAACCGAACTTTTTTGGACATAGTAAGGTTAATGATGAGTCGCTCTGAGCTACTAATTCCCTTCTGAGGATAAGTATTAAACAGTGCAATACTTATTTTGAATAAGGTTCTATGTAAATATGTTAAACAGACTTCATATTAGATATGAAAAGGAAAGAAACCAGGTTTCTCATTCCTGAACATTTGGGAATGCTGGGCATATAATTGAATGTTTGGATGATACCAAACTAAAACCCAAATGGATAAGTGCCTAATTTGTAGGTTGTCATAGGGAAACCAAAGTATAGTACTTATATAACTCATCAGAGAACAATGTAATTGTTGCTCTCCACGTGGTATTTCCTAAGAGGAATACCTAAATGTAGTGGTAAGTGGGAGAAAAGTAAAACTCGATGAAAATCAGAGTAATACTGTTACAGGCACCGAATCCTCCCGGAATACCAACAGTTCATCATGGATGAAACTGTACCAATAATCTTCGAATACACAAGAACCGCGTAGGTCGAAGAGAGTTAGAAAATAACCTTGGAGGTATCCGTTTCTGATCTCACCTCATGAAAATGTCAATCTTATTGAGGAAAACGAAACGACTACGTATGAGGAAGTGATACAAGGTATCAACTCCATTTTATGGCAAAGTGCCATGAAGTCCGAAATGGATTCCATGTATACCAACTATGTTGGGATACTGGTTGATGTAGCATAAGGTATTGTGCCTATTGGTACTATATGAGTCTTCAAGGAAGACATACATGGATGGTGACATACAAATGTACACAGCTAGGCTTGTATAGAAAGGGTATCGTCAACGACATAGTGTCGACCACAATGAAACTTTTTCACTTGTTGCCATGATTAAATCCATTTGGTCAATTCTTACTATTGCTGCATATTTCATTTACGAAATATGGCAAACGGACGTCAAAACCGAACGGAAACGTTTGGGAGGATGTTTACAACATCTTGACGGTTTTATTTTGCCAAAACAAGCAAACAAGGTTTGCAAAATAAATCAACCCATTTATGGATTAAAACAAGCATTGTGTTCTTGGAACCAATATTTTGATGTAATCATAATGGCATATGATTTAATTCAAAACGAAGATGATTCTTGTGTATATAAGTAGGTTAGTGAGAGCGCACTGACAGTGAATGTCCTATAAGTTGATGATGTATTGTTTCTTAACAATAATATTCCCATAATATAATCAATGAAAGCTTGGCTTTCATTAAATTCTCTTGGAATACCTGGGAGACGCATGCTTCATTCTAGGAATAAAGATCTACTGGGATAGATCTAGAAAGCTCCTGACAACTCTCCTAGAGTTCGTACATTTTTGAAATGTATATGACTTGATGTCTCATATGTTTTGAGCATATGTAGACGTTATAAGGCCAATCCATGTGATGGTCACTGGATTCATCTAAAGAACATCCTTGAATATCTTGGACGAACTAAGGATGCTTTTTTAATTTATGGAGAAAGAGAACTTGAGGTGATTAGGTTCACCGTTGCAAGTTTCCAAACCGACAAAGACAACTTTAAGTCGCAATAAGGGTACTTATTTAGTTTGAATAACAGAACAGTGAGCTGGAAATCTTCCAAGCAAGATATTGTTGCTGAATAAACAACAAAAGCGGAATATTACTGCAGTTGAGGCAGAAAGAGAAGCATTTTGGATCCATATAAAGCTAATTAGATTAGGTGTAGTTCTGTTAGCAGTTGAGCTAGGCTATAACATAGGCTAAAGAATTAATGGTCTCATCGATGATCCAAGTATTTACTTCGACTATTTCATCTGATTCGTCAGATCATACATCGTGGTGATGTGATGATCGAATAAACACATCAGATAATAACCTGCATATCCACTGACGAAAGTTGTTTCTCAGCTAAAGTTTGAGCGACCCGTACATATTTCAGGTGTAAGACACTTGAGTGATTGGCTATAGGCCAAGTGGGAGATTGTTGGACAATCATGACTCATAGCATCATTATTTGTACAGAACATGGTGTTGTTATACAGATTAACTATGTGACCATGGAAATTGCTCTTTTATAGTTTGTAATTGGATTACCGGGATATATAAATGATAAAAGTCCATATGATTAGTACCAGATTAATAAGATATGAGACAATATTAATCCACGTAAGGTTTAATCATTAAATATCCCTAGTCGTAGTATTATCGAGACTGGACATCGATAATGCGGAATAGGCTAGTATTACACTTGTGCGTGTTATGGAAGCTTAACGGCATAGTTCTCATATATTTGGGTATTGGATACTCATGCAAGTGTAATAAGAGATTATGTTTACCGATGGTACGGAAACAACTTCACTCTGGATAGACCACTCGAAATCCCATTGGTAGCATAACTATGTGTCTATTGCAGTCCGAATCAGGGTAGGTGTATTTGGTCTTAACTTGAGACTTACATCGCTAATACTTGCAACAATCAATATACATTGGTTTTGGTCGTCCAAGGCTTTAACAGTTTCTGTTTACGCCTCTTCTGGATATACTGAGAATCGTAGTGTATTGGGTGTGATGTCAAGATGGAAGTATCACTTCAGTCATATGGAGATGATGATCACGCACGATATGGAACTGGTTCTCTTGTATGCTGCAACTATCGTGATAATATGACAAGATCATGATTGTTCAATTATAGAGACTAGTTACCAGAGATCCGATATATGCTTCGTACGGGGCATACACAATTCCAGCCCTAGGCCTAGCATATGACATTCGATACTGGATCATAATACGCAATACTACGTATATTACGCCTGACAAAGATTACATATTCCTTCAAAGAATATTTCTAGAGAATTGGGTAGGCACAGTGCTAGAAGCCAAACATGTCTTGTAAATCGGTGAGAACGTGGTACCAGGTATGCACATATTCGAATAGTCCGATGATAATATTTACTACCAACATATCCAGGGATCTCTTGGGTCTCCTCCCAAAGATTTACCGATGATGTTTGCCTCGAACAAAATTAATCGGGGATTAATTATGAGAGAAAGAGAAAATTAATCTAGGATTAATTACGGCAATAAATTAATCTGGGATTAATTAAAAGATAAAGAATTAATCTGGGATTAATTACGTTGAGAATTTATCTGGGATTAAATTCATCGAGAAGAGAGAACGCGATTAATTTGGAAGTAATCGGTAAAGTAAAATTAATAGTTAAATTAGATTTTACTATTTAATTTATTTATTTGGGCTAAAATAATATATTAGATATATTAAATGAAATCAGATTTCAAAGCGGAATTAAATTGGATTTTAATTCTAGCGAACGAATTAATTTAGAATTAATTCGCAAGCGACTTTCGTAATAATTTTGCTAGGCATTATTATTTAATGAAATAGGATTTAATTAAGTCGCAACGCAAATTCGTTTAATTCGGAATTAAGTGAACCTGAGCCCAAGAGAAGTTGCGTGTTGGATTAGCCGACTTAAATTTGTAATTTAAAAGTGGTAGGACCCACTTCACTTATATCACATGTTAGACATGTGATGGAAGTGGTTAGGCGTAAAATAATGAGTTTGATTTGTTGAAAAATAGCATGGCTTTACTTATAACACACTCAAACTTATTCCAACACTCAAACTCACTATATTTTAATTTGTTCCACTTTAGACGTGTATATTTTTTACTATTCACTGCACTTAAAACTTCTTTTCTCTTCTCATTGCGCATGAGCTTCTCTTCTCTCCCATGGATTTTTGCTTCAAAAATCTACATAGCTAGCACTTTAATGGGTTAAAGGAAGGTGATAGGGAGATTAATCCGAGGGTTTGGAACTCGATCTTAAGCTCCGAAGCTTCCAACAAAGAAGAAAAAAGTTTTGAACCCAATCCGATCAATGTGTGTATTTCGCAACTCCCTTTCGATTTATTCACACACAAATCAAAACTTAGAGATTTTGGCATGTTTTAGGAACACTAACAATGATATCAGAGCAAAATCTAAGTTTAATTTGAATGAATTTTGTATTTGGAGCTTGATTTTCTTAAATTAATGATTTGGTTGAGCTTATATAATGTTTAATTGGATTTGTATTGTTGGATTTATGAAATATTCATTAAATCAAAAATCCCCAAATCCTTAGCTTGGCAAAATCAATACTTTAGGAAAGCTCATGGGAATTTTTTGAAATTTGACATATTGGATGTGTTGTTGGCATGATAGAAATATTGAATGATGATTTAAATTGGATTGAAATCAAATTGAATGATTTTTGTATGCCTTGATGCATGTTATAAGATTGATTTTGCTTAAATTGTGTTGGGCATAAATTAAAATGTGATGTATGATTAATTGAATGCATTAGTATTTTGGAAATATTAGATTAATTGATTAATTGTATTAATCACACTTGAATTGAATTATTTTATAATTTGGAATAATGAATTCATTTAATTGTTGTATTTGGGCTTAATAGGCTTGGTTGAGCCAAGTTTAGGCTAATTGGTTGGATCCAATTCGGCCTAAAACTATTTCCATAAAATCCAAATTTGATAATAGGCCTTTAAAATTCTAATTGGGCCTAAATTGATTTTTTGCATAGGGTGATTCCAAATTGGGCCTTGGCATCTTGGGTTTGACCCATAATTGCCAAAGCCCATGCCTAAAGAATTAATTAAAAGCCCATTGTACTTTAATTGAATAGTATTAGATACTAATTGGGCCTTTGAGACCCATAAAGATTGGATTTGGAATCCATGTCTAAAAGGCACTATTAAAAGAGTAATAATTTAATTTGGAATTAAATATTAATTAGTATTGGATACAATTTAAATTGGATTTAAAATTGCACTTCGATATAATTCAAGAATACTTACTTTGAGTATTTATTCTTAAACGAGTTGGACTCGAGCAAATCAAATCGTTGTTTGAACATTGGATGGTCATTAATCAAAGATTAATTAATTGGATTAGATTGATTGATAACATGCTTCGTGTGAATACTTGGATGTATGTATGAATAATGTATAACAGATGGATATTAGAAGGGTGAGGGAAATTTTGAAAATTATTGTAATAAATTTATAATTTATTAAATTGGACCTGCATGTCCAGCCTATTACCTCTTTTCTCATTGTATTTCTCTTCTCTCCTATTCCCCTCAATGTAAATGAGATTTCTTTAGGAGTATTATGTAATTAGGTAGAAGTATGAATAGTGCTAGCGGGAGAGAGAAAATGGAGAGATTTGTTCTAGGAACAAATTGTATTATATATCCATCAGCATATCATTATTAATTTTATCGCGCCTTATTAAGCTTTAGAATGCATGTTTAAGGTTATATGATGAGACCTAATTAAATATAATAAATTGGTTTCGAAATCGCGACAAAAACCCTCAACAAATATTAAGCGATTTCCTTCCATTGAGTGATTCTCTCTCAAGATCCAAGATTGGTATTGCTTTTTTGGCCAAAGTCAAGACCTTTGTCCATCGCGAATGTGTTTGAATCATAAAGGCTTTGTTCCATATCGTACGCCTTGGGCAAGTTGTGATTTTTTGGCCAAAGTCAAGGTCACTTCTTGTTCATCGGCCTCGATTACGAAGCTTTCCCACTGTCAATGGGTCACGCTTACTGGTTTCATTAAGCTTGTTGAGGCAAAGCCAAGGCTTAGATGATTTAGAGGAAAATATTAGGGAATATATCGGATATATTGGCATATATTGGATATATGATTCAGAGTTGGAGGTCCACCTACTGGATCTAGGAATTGATTGGATCCAATTGATCTTAAAAAATCTACCTAGTTGAGTTTCATACAACTTATTGGCCAAAGTCAAGGTTGTGTGTTATTTAATGGGATCCTAACCCACTAGGAAACTAGGTTTCCTGAGTACTCCACAAAGGGTTAGAGGCTCGCCGAAAAATAGTGGGAGGCAAGTATTGAATTTGTAATTTCGTTTAGATACTTGCCAATACACGTTCATTTCATTTTTCGTCATTAATTATTAAATATAAATATATTTTTTGGACAATTATTCAAACTACTTCATTTATAGTTGATTATATAATTAGATTATCGTAATCAATATATTTGAATTTAACCAATCAAGTTGTAATTAATTATGTAGTTAGACTATAGTAATCATTACATTAGATTGTACCCCAAATTGTTGATTGGATATTTGGACTATAGCAATCAAGATAACTGAAAGATTAGCGTCAAAGAATATAATCCTAGGTGAAAATGTCTTTAACGACATAATTTTCTAGAATGGGAAACAAATCTCAGAATAGTCCTGGGAGTCGAGAAGTTACTCTATTTGATAGAGAAACCTCTCGGGCCTAAGCTCGGAGTTGAGCAAATAGTGGAGCATGAGCTTTGGAAGACTCATCGTGATAAAAACTTTAGTGCTCAATCTGTTATGCTTGCCGCAATGACTCCTTAATTTCTTCGTCAGAACTAAGGATTAGATTCTTAAAAGATGATGTTGAAATTGAAGGATCTTCATAGATCTATTCTTAGATCTTAGAAGTACTAATTGTAAGAGAAAAACTTGCATCGGTATACCCAGTTACCTCAAGTTCTCCATCTCCATAGATTAAGAAAGCATATTTAGTTTATCTAAGATACTTAAGGATATTCTTAACCGCCATCCAGTGACCTTCACCTGGATCGGCCTGATAGTGACTACATATGCTCAAAGCATAGGAGACATCAGGTCGCGTACATATCATGCCATACATGATCGATCCGACTTCCGAGGTGAACGGTATCCGACTCATGTTGCCTTTCTTATCTTGATTTTTAGGACACATGTCCTTAGATAGATAGACGCCATATGACACTGGCAACACTCCCCTCTTGGACTGATCCATGTTGAATCTCTTCAGTACTTTGTCAATGTACGTACTCTGGGAGAGTCCAAGTAGCTTTCTAGATCTATCCCGGTTGATATTTATTCCTATAATAAAGGCTGCTTCTCCCAGATCTTTCATAGAGAATTTTAATGAAAGCCAAGCTTTCACCGAAGTTAACATGGGAATGTCATTGCCAATAAGCAATACATCATCAACATACATGATAATAAATGTCAGTGCTCTCCCACTAACCTTCTTATATACACAAGGATCATCTTCGTTTTGAATGAAATCATATTCTTTTATGATCTCATTAAAACGTTTGTTTCATGACCGCGATGCTTGCTTCAATCCATAAATGGATTGATTTAACTTACAAACCTTGTTTGCAAGGCACGATAAAACCGTCAGGCTGTTACATATAAACATCCTCCAAAAGATTTCCGTTAAGGAAATAGGTTTTAACGTCCATCTGCCATATCTCGTAATCGAAATATGCAGCGGTAGCAATCATTATCCGAATGGATTTAATCATGGCAATGGGTGATAAAGTTTCATCGTAATCGACACCATGTCGTTGACGATACCCTTTCGCTACAAGCCTAGCTTTGTACGTTTGTATGTTCCCATCCATGTCGTTCTTCTTCTTGAAGACCCATGTGCAACCAATAGGCTTAATGCCTTCTGGTGCATCAACCAGTGTCCAAACTTGGTTGGTGTACATGGAATCCATCTCGGACTTCATGGCCTCTTGCCATAAAGTGGAATGATATCTTATATCGCTTTCTCATACGTAGCCGGTTCGTTATCCTCAATAAGATTAATATCTACATGAGGTGAGATCAGGAACCCATACCTCTCAGGTTGTTTCCTGACTTTCTCTGACCTACGCGGTCCTTGTGTAATCAAAGATTGTGGTACAGTCACATCCCTGATGAACTGTTTATATTCCGTTAAGGATTCTGTGCCAGGAACAGTATCACTCCAATTTTTATCGAGTTCTACTTTCCTCCCACTTATCACTATATTTAGGAATTCATTCTCAAGGAAAATCGCATGTAGAGCAACAAATACTTTGTTCTCTTGTGGGTGATAGAAGTAATATCCTTTGGTTTCCCTAGGATGTCCTACAAATAGGCATTTATCCGATTTGGGTTCAACTTTGGTACCTTCCAAACGTTTGACGTATGCCCAGCAACCCCAAATTTTCAGGAATGAGAAACCTGGTTTCTTTCCTGTCCATAACTCATACGGAGTCTGTTGAACAGAATTTGACAGAACCTTATTCAAAATAATTATTGCACTGTTTAATGCATATCCCTAGAAGGAAATAGGTAGCTCTGTGCGACTCATCATAGACCTTACCATGTTCAAAAAAGTTTGGTTTCTCCATTCGGACACACCGTTTAATTGCGGTGTTCTAGGAGGAGTCCATTGTCATATTCTTTCAAGTAATCTAGAAACTCATTGGTCAAGTATTCGCCACCACGATCCGACTGTAATGTCTTAATACTCTTGTCGGTTAGTTTTTCAACTTCGTGTCGAAACTCTTTGAATTTCTCAAAGGTCTCCGACTTGTGTCTCATAAGATACATATAACCATAATGCGATGCATCTTCCATAAAGGTTACGAAGTATTCATATCCACCTCTAGCCTGGCTAGACATGGGCCCATATACGTCACTATGAACGAGGGCTAACAGTTCGGTGGCGCGTGCACCTTTACCACTAAAAGGTGATTTAGGCATTTTGCCTAATAAGCAAGATTCACAGACGTCATATGGATTGAGATCAAATCCGTCCAAGTACCCACTCATCGAAAGTGTGGATATACGTGTCTTGTTTATATGTCTCAGACGACAATGCCACATATAAGTTTCATCTTTGTTACTTACTTTAATCCTTTTGTTTTTTATATTATATGTTTGAGATTGATTTATATTCAAAATATAAAGACCATTATTTGCATCAGCTGTATAAATTTCTATATCATTTTTATACATAAAACACCCGGTGTTTCGAAATATAAAAGTATACCCACATTGGATTAACATAGATACAGAAATAATATTCCTAGTCAAACTAGGTACATAATAACAGTCTATAAGTTCAAGTACATGCCCCGAGGGCAGTTACAAAACAAAAGTGCCAACGGCCAAAATGGCAACTGGTGTCCCATTTCCGACGCGTAGATCAATCTCCCCTGAGGCCAGTCTCTTGCCAATCTACAGATCCTGTACATCAGTACATATGTGAGTACCACAACTAGAATCAAAAATCCAATTTTTCAAACTAGAAGTAGTCATGTTTATTTCAATAACATACATACCTGAAGCCGGTGCCTTGCCCGTGTTAATCTCCTTTTGGAGCGCCTTGTACTCGTGGCAGTCACACTTCCAATGACCCGCTTGCCGCACTGAAGGAAAACATCCTGAGATTTGTCCTTAGGCTTCCCAGAAGCCTTTGACGATTTGGCCTTGCCCTTCATTTTATGCTTCTTCTTTTTAACACCACCAGTTGCCTTAGGCAAAGCCTTGGGAGACTGAGATCTTGAAGCAAAGTGCGCCTCACGCTTCTTGCCCTTAAGAAGCTCCTTCTCAGCTTCCTTCAGAATAGACATCAACTATCCAAGAGTATCATCTTGGTTCATCATGTTATAGTTCATGATGAACCCACTCCAAGTGTCGGGGAGAGACTGTAAGATCAAATCTTTGGAAGTCTCAGCCATAAAGACTATCCCCATCTGAGTCAGCTGCTCGATGTCGGTAATCATCTGTGCCAAATGGGACTCAACAGACATGCCCTCTGACATACGTGCACGGAAGAGCTTCTTCTATAACTCATATCTTTGCGATCTACGGTTAGATCGGTTAAGATCGTGCAACCTCGCCAACATGTTATAGGGATGCAAGTCCACGTTCTGTCGACGGAAATGCTGAGTCATAGCAGTAAGCATAATAGACTGAGCAGTAGAGTTGTCATCGCTGTAAGTCTTCCAAAGCTCCAGCTCAAGTAACTGATCAGGTCTGGGCTTAGGCCCAAGAGGTCTCTCTATAGTATATAGCAGCCTCTCGGATCTCAGGACTATCCTGAGATTCATTTCCCAATCCGAAAAGTTTATACCCTTGAAGACATTTTTGCCCATGATAATGTCTTGGACACTGCCCTTTCCCGTCATCTTGATTATAATAGTCTAACTATCTAATCAACGATATATGGGTACAGTCTAACTGTTACAAGAAAAAATAACATTATATTAGTCCAACTAATAAAATATTTTTGACGAAATAATTTGAAAGTGCGTAAAGCTAAGTATCTGAACGAAATTGCAAATTCAATACTAGCCTCCCACTATTTTTCGGCGAGCCTCTAACCCTCTGTCGAGAACTCGGGAAATCCAATTTCCTAGTGGGCTAGCATCCCGTTAAATAACACACAACCTTGACTTTGGCCAACAAGCTGTATGATATTTAACTAGGTAGATCTCGAAGATCAATTGGATCTCATCCAATTCCTAGATCCGGTAGGTGGACATCCAAGTCCGAAACATATATACAATATATATGCCAATATATCCAATATATTTGCCTAACCTTTTTCCTATGAATCAACTAAGCCTTGGCTTTGGCACAACAAGCTTAATGATTCCAGTTAAGCAGGACCCATTGACATGGAAAGTTTCGTAATCAATGTCAATGGACAAGAAGTGATCTTGACTTTGGCCAACAAATCACAACTTGGACAAGACACCGATGTGGAACAAAGCCTTCATGATTCAAACACATCCGCAATTGACAAAGGTCTTGACTTTGGCCAACAAACCAATGCCAACTTTGGAACTTGAGTAAGAATCACTCAATGGAAGGAAAAGCGCTTAATATATTTTGAGGGTTTCGCGTAATTGGCAACCAATTAATTATCTTTCTTAGGTCTCATCATACACCCTTATAAGCATAATAAGGCGTGAAAAGTAAATTAATAACCATATGCGGATGGATATTTAACAGATTATTCCTAGAAAAAAATCACTCTTTTTCCTCTCCCCGGCTAGCACTATTCTACTTCTACCCAATTACATAATACAATATAAGAAACCTCATTAACATTGAGGGGAATTAGGTGAGAAGATAATACAAAGAATCAATGAGAGATAAGGTTGGACACGCAGGTCCAATTTAATAAATTCTAAATTTACAACAATTTCCAAAATTACCATTTTCCTTCTAATATCCATCTGATATACGCTATTCATTCATCATATCCATGTATTCATTCAAGCATGTTATTCAAAATCTAATCAAATTAATTAATCTTTGAATATTAGTGATCATCTAATGTTCAAACAATGATTTGATTTGCCCGATTCCAAATCGTTTGGAATAAGTACTCAAAGTATGAATTCTTGAATTAAATAGAACTACTTAATTAAATACAATTTAAAACGTATTCAATACTAATTCAATTTTTAATTCTAAATTAAAAGACTACACTTTTTAATGTGATTTAACGAATTAGATTCCAAATCTAATCTTAATGGGTCTCCAAGCCCAATAAACATCCAATGTTGTTTAATTAAAGTCCGATGGGCTTTCAATTGATTTCATAAGGCATGGGTTTTGGTCAATATAGGTCAAACCCAAATACCAAGCCCAATTAAGGAATCACCCTCATTTGCCAAGAAACCAATTTCGGCCCAATTAAACTTTTAAAGCCCATTTGTTAAATTTGGACTTAATGGAATGATTTAGGCCCAATATGGATCCAATCCAATTGGCCTAAACCAACTTGGCCCAACCAAGCCCATTAGGCCCAAATTCAACAATTATAAGCCCAATTCAAAATCAAGCCTAATTAACTAAACTTTAATATTCCAAGTTTTAAAATTTAATTAATTAAAGTGTTAAGCCATGATTAACCATTAAATTAACATTTCCAAAATATTAATCTAACAAATTTATCATGTTATTCATCATCAACACATGTCCAACATATTTGATTCAAAAAATCATCTCATTACATGATTCATCACTCACGACATTTTAGGGTTTTTATGTCCGATTTCGTTTTCAATCTGATCGAATTACAAATCAATATTTCCCAATTGTTTCAAGTCATCCAATGATCAAGGAAACAAATAATGCCATGAGTTATGGTAAGTTCCATTTTCGGCCAAGCCAACTTGTTGGGGAAAAAAATCATCCAATTCAATTTTCATAAAAATTGATCATAAACAACTCAAAGTCATTCATATACAAGCATGCTCAAACAAGTAATTTAGTCAAAACATGCTCAAATACAATTTACCCAAATTTTACCCTAAGTTCATTTCATGCTCAAAATGGCTCTAATACCATTGTTGGTTTCTAGGTTAGTCCCAAGATCATTCAAGCATAGAAATAAGAATGAATACAACTAAAAAGTATGGCGGAATCATACTTACATAGATCGGCTTTAGGATGTGATGATCAACAAAACTTTCTTCTTTGATGAAGTATTCGGCCAAGGTTGAATTTTGTTGATGATATTGAACAAGCTCCAAGCTTCAAATGGATCCCATGCTCTTAGATAAGTTTCCCTAACACCTTGTATGATCCTTGAGTTTGTGCTAGCAAGGTTTGAAAGAAAAATAATTCTTCCTTTACTTGAGAGAAGCTCACGGAAAAGCTAAAGGAAGAGAGACATATTTTTTTTTTCAACTTTTGTTTCTAAAAAACAATAAATGGAAAAAATGTTACCAAATATTTGGTAAATGGCTTTCAAAAAGTCAACACACTTTTGGCTCCAAAAATCCAATAAATGCTCTCACCAACTTGTGTCATGAATAGTGACTACATGTCACTCACCAAAAAGATAACAAGACATCTATCACTAAAGTGACAAGTGAAGTGACTCGCGATGTGACTTGTGGGCCCCACTCGATTCAAAATCTGAGTGGGCATGAAAATATTTCCGGGCTCAGTTCACTAATTCCAAATTAACGAACTTCCGTCGCGACGTAATTATATAATTATGCCTAGCGAAATTACTATTCACATCGCTAATGAATTGATTCTAAATTAACTCATTTGCCAGAATTAAAATCCAATTTTAATTCCGTGTAAAAATCTAATTTCGTTTAATATATCGAATATATTATTTTATCGATTAATTCCAAATTAATCTTTCTCTCTCTTCAAATAGTATTTTATCCCAGATAAAATCTCTCCGCATTTAATCCCAGATTAATTAAGTTCGAATCATACGTCATTGGTGAATCTTCGGGAAGCAACCCAAGAGATCCTTGGATATGTTGGCAGTAAATCCGGTCGTTGGACTATCCGAACACGTACGTACCTCATACTATATTTTTACCGATTTATGAGATAAGGTTGGCTTCTAGCAAAGCGCAATGCCTACCCAATTCTCCAGAAATATTCTTAATGGAATATACGATCTTTATCAGGCGTAGTATAATATATAGCGATCCAGTATCAGATGTTCACGTGCAAGGCCTGGGGCTGGAATAGTGTCTGCCCCGTATGAAGCACATATCAGATGTCAAGCAACTAGTCTCTTTGAATCGAATAATCTTGACCTTGTCATATTATCCCGATGGCTGTAACACAATAGAGAACTAGTTCTGAATCCCTGTGTGATCATCATCTCCATATGTCTGAAGTGATACTTCAGTCTTGACATCACACCTAATACACTACGATTCTCAATAAACCCAGAAGAGGCGTACACAGAACCTGTTAAAGTCCTGGACGACCAAAACCAAAGCGTATTGATTGTCGCAAGTACTAGCGATTCAAGTATCAGGTTAAGACCAAATACACCTACCCTAAAGCGGACTCTCATTGACACATAGACATACTACCAATGGGATTCCACAGGGTCTATCCAGAGCGGACTCTCATTGACACATAGACATACTACCAAAGCGTATTGATTGTCGCAAGTACTAGCGATGCAAGTATCAGGTTAAGACCAAATACACCTACCCTAAAGCGGACTCTCATTGACACATAGACATACTACCAATGGGATTCCATAGGGTCTATCCAGAGCGGACTCTCATTGACACATAGACATACTACCAAAGCGTATTGATTGTCGCAAGTACTAGCGATGCAAGTATCAGGTTAAGACCAAATACACCTACCCTAAAGCGGACTCTCATTGACACATAGACATACTACCAATGGGATTCCACAGGGTCTATCCAGAGTGAAGCTGTTTTCGTACCATCGGTAAACACAACCTCCTACCGCACTTGCATAAGTATCCTATACTTAAATATATGAGAACTATGTTGTTATGCTTCCATAACACGCACAAGTGCAATACTAGTCTATTCTGCATTATCGATGTCCAATCTCGATAATACTATGACTAGAGATGTTTTAATAATTAAACCATTTTGAATTGATACTGTCTCATATCTTATCAATTCGGAACTAATCATAAGAAATTTTTCCATTTATATATCCAAGTAACTTAATTATAAAAATAATAAAAGGCAATTTTCATTACTACATAGTCAATTTGTACAAAAACCATAATGTCTTTTACAAATAGTGACGCTATGGGTCATAACTGTCCAATAGTTTTGGCTGTGGGAACTTAAGTTTTGGAACAGCCATTTGGACATGTACATAAATTATGAGACTGTTATAATGTACCTAGTTTGACTAGAAACATTAATTCTATATCTTGTTTAACTCGTTGAGAGTATACATTTATATTCTAAAACACTAAGTGTTTTGTTTATAAAGATGATATTGAGATATACACATTAGATGTGAATAACAGTATTTATATTTTGAATATAAATGAATCTCAAACATATAATATGACAAATAAAAGCTCAAATTTTATAAATCTGTTGAGACGTAAAAGTGATATTATTGTCTAGGACACATTAACAAGACTCGTATATCCCCACTTTCGAAGAGTAGATACTAGGACAGATTTGATTCTAATTCAAATGATGTCTACGAATCTAGTTTATTATGTAAAGTGCCTAAAACACCTTTCACTTGGTAAAAGTGCAAGTGCCACCGATATGTTAGCCCTCGCTCATATTGCCATAAGTGGGCCCATGTCTAGCTAGGCTAGAGGTGGATATGAATACTTCGTGACCTTTACGGATGTGGAATCACGTTACGGTTATGTGTATCTTATGAATCACAAGTCAGAAACTTTTGAGTAATTCAAAGAGTTTCGACACGAAGTATAAAAACTGATCTGTAATAGTGTTAAAACATCACGATTGGACTGTGGTGGAAATACTTAAGCAATAAGTTTCTTGATTATTTGAAAGAGTATGGTATTCTTTCATAGTGGACTCCTCTCGGAACACCTCAATTTGATGGTGTGTCCGAACAGAGAAACTTAACTTTGTTGGACATAGTATGGTTAATGATGAGTGGCTCTAAGCTACTAATTCCCTTCTGAGGATACGCATTAAACAGTGCAATACTTATTTTGAATAAGGTTCCATGTAAATATGTTAGACAGACTTCATATTAGATATGAACATGAAAGAAACCAGGTTTCTCATTCCTGAACATTTGGGAATGCTGGGCATATAATTGAATGTTTGGATGATACCAAACTAGAACCCAAATCGGATTAGTGCCTAATTTGTAGGTTGTCTTAGGGAAACCAAAGTATAGTACTTATATAATTCACAAGCGAACAATGTAATTGTTGCTCTCCACGCGGTATTTCCTAAGAGGAATACCTAAATACAGTGGTAAGTGGGAGGAAAATAAACTCTATGAAAATCAGAGTAATACTATTTCAGGCACTGAATCCTCACGGAACACCAACAGTTCATCATGGATGAAACTGTACTAATAATATTTAAATACATAAGAATCACGTAGGTCGAAGAGAGTCAGAAAACAATCTGAGAGGTATGGGTTTCTTATCTCACCTCATGAAGATGTCAATCCTATTGAGGAAAACGAAACGACTACGTATAAGGAAGTGATACAAGGTATCGACTCCCTTTTATGGCAAAGTGCCATGAAGTACGAAATGGATTCCATGTATACCAACTAAGTTTGGATACTGGTTGATGTTCCAGAAGGCATTGTGCCTATTGGTACTATATATGTCTTCAAGAAAGACATACATGGATGGTAACACACAAATGTACACAACTAGGTTTGTACAGAAAGGGTATCGTCAACGACATAGTTTCGACTACGACGAAACTTTTTCACTTGTTGCCATGATTAAATCCATTAGGAAAATTTGCTATTGCTGCATATTTCATTTACGAAATATGGCAAATGGACGTCAAATTTGCTTTCCTTAACGGAAACCTTTTGGAGGATGTTTACAACATACTGACGGTTTTATTGTTCCAAAATATGCAAACAAGGTTTGCATGATAAATCAATCCATTTATGGATTAAAACAAGCATTATCTTATTGAAATAAGCATTTTGATGTAATCATAATGGTATATGATTTAATTCAAAATGAAGATGATTCTTGTGTATATAAGAAGGTTAGTGAGAGCGCAATGACAATGAATATCCCGTAAGATGATGATGTTTTGCTTCTTAACAATAACATTCCCATAATATAATCAGTGAAAGCATGGCTTTCATTAAATTCTCCATGGAATACCTGGGAGAAGCAGGCTTCATTCTAGGAATAAATATCTACTGGGATAGATCTAAAAAGCTGTTGACAAATCTCACAGAGTTCGTATGTTTTTTCAAATGTATGTGACTTGATGTCTCATATGCTTTGAGCATATGTGGACGCTATAAGGCCAATCCAGGTGATGGTCACTAGATTGATCTAAAAAACATCCTTGAATATATGCTTTTTTAATTATGAAGAATGAGAACTTGAGGTGACTAGGTTCACCGCTGTAAGTTTCCAAACCGACAAAGACAAATTTACGTCACAATAAGGGTACTTATTTAGTTTGAATAACGGAACAATGAGCTAGAAATCTTCTAAGCAAGATATTATTGCCGAATAAACAACAAAAGTGGAATATTGCTGTAGCTGAGGCAGCAAGAGAAGTATTTTGGATCCATATAAACCTAATTAGATTAGGTGTAGTTCTGTAACAGTTGAGCTAGGTTATAACACAGGCTAAAGAATTAATCATCTCATCATTGATCCAAGTATATACTTCGACTATTTCATCTGATTCGTCAGATCATATATCGTGGTGATGTGATGATCGAATAAAACGCATCAGATAATAACCTTGCATATCCACTGACGAAAGCTGTTTCTCAGTTGAAGTTTGAGCGACCCGTACATCGTTCAGGTGTAGGACACTTGAGTGATTGTCTATAGGCCAAGTGGGAGTTTGTTAGACAATTATAACCCATAGCATCATTATTTGTACATAACATGGTGTTGTTATGCAGATTAACTATGTGACAATGGAAATTGCTCTTTTGTCATTTGTAATTGGATTACCGGAATATATAAATGATAAAAGTCCATATGATTAGTACTAGTCATAGTATTATCGAGACTGGACATCGATAATATGGAATAGACTAGTATTACACTTGAGCGTGCTTTGGAAGCGTAACGGTATGGTTCTCATATATTTGGGTATTGGATTCTCATGCAAGTGTAATAGGAGATTCTGTTTACCGATGGTACGGAAATAAGTTCACTCCGGATAGACCCATCGGAATCCCATTGGTAGTATGACTATGTGTCTTTGGGAGTCCGAATCAGGGTAGGTGTATTTTGACTTGACATGAAACTTGGATCGCTAATACTTGCGACAATCAGTATACCTTGGTTTTGGTCATCAGTATAACAGGTTCTGTGTATGCCACTTCTGGGTATACTGAGAATCGTAGTGTATTGGGTGTGAAGTCAAGATGGAAGTATCACTTCAGTCATATTGAGATGATGATCAAGCAGGATACGAAACTGGTTCTCTTGTATGCTGCAGCTATCGTGATAATACGACAAGGTCATGATTGTCCAATTATAGAGACTAGTTACCAGAGATCCGATATATGCTTCGTACGGGGCAGACACAATTCCAACTTCAGGCATAACATGTGACATTCGATACTGGATAGTAATAAGCAATACTACGTATACTATGCCTGGCAAAGATTACATATTCCTTTAAAGAATATTTTTGGAGAATTGGATAGGCACGATGCTTTGCTAGAAGCCAACCATGTCTTGTAAATCGGTGAGAACGTGGTACCGGGTATGCACATATTTGGATAGTTCGATAACGAAATATTAGATTAATTGTACTAATTACACTTGAATTGAATTAATTTGTAATTTGGAATAATGAATTAATTTAATTGTTGTATTTGGGCTTAATGGGCTTGGTTGAGCAAAGTTTGGTTTAGGATAATTGGTTGGATCCAATTTGGCTTAAAACCATTTCCATAAAGTCCCAATATGATAATTGGGCCTTTAAAATTCTAATTGGGCCTAATGGGCCGAAATTGATTTTTTACATAGGGTGATTCCTAATTGGGCCTTGGCATCTTGGGTTTGACCCATAATTGCCAAAGCCCATGCCTAAAGAATTAATTAAAAGCTCATTTGGCTTTAATTGAATAGTATTAGATACTAATTGGGCCTTTGAGACCCATAAAGATACTATTAAAAGTGTAATAATTTAATTTGGAATAAATATTAATTAGTAATGGATACAATTTAAATTGGATTTAAAATTATAGTTCGATATAATTCAAGAATACTTACTTTGAGTATTTATTCTTAAACGAGTTGGACTCGCGTAAATCAAATCGTGTTTGAACATTGGATGGTCATTAATCAAAAAGATTATTTAATTGGATTAGATTGATTGATAACATGCTTCATGTGAATACTTGGATGTATATATGAATAATATTTAACAAATGGATATTAGAAGGGTGAGAGCAATTTTGGAAATTATTGTAATAAATTTAGAATTTATTAAATTGGACCTGCGTGTCCAGCCTATTACATATTTTCTCATTGTATTTCTCTTCTCACCTATTCCCCTCAATGTAAATGAGGTTTCTTTAGAAGTATTATATAATGAGTAGAAGTATGAATAGTGCTAGCGGGAGAGAGGAAGGGGATAGATTTGTTCTAGGAACAAATTGTATTATATATCCATCGGCATATCATTATTAATTTTATCGTGCCTTATTATGATTTTAGAATGCATGCTTAAGGGTATATGATGAGACCTAAATGAAGCTAATAAATTGGTTGCCAAATCGCACAAAAACCCTCAACAAATATTAAGTGATTTCCTTCCATTGAGTGATTCTCTCTCATGATCCAAGATTGGCATTGGTTTGTTGGCCAAAGTCAAGACATTTATCCATCGCGAATGTGTTTGAATCATAAAGGCTTTATTCCATATCGTACGCCTTGGGTAAGTTATGATGTTGGACAAAGTCAAGGTCACTTCTTGTTCATCGGCCTCGATTACGAAGCTTTCCCACTGTCAATGGGTCACGCTTAACTGGTTTCATTAAACTTGTTGAGCCAAAGCCAAGGCTTAGTTGATTCAGAGGAAAATATTAGGGAATATCTCAGATATATTGGCATATATTGGATATATATTTCAAAATTCCCATAGTGTCACTATTTATACAGATCATGGTGTTGTTGTACAAATTAACTATGTGACAAAGGAGATTGCACTCTTATCATTTGTGATTAGATCACCTAGATATATAAATAATGAGAGGTCCTTGTGATTGTTCCTTAATTGAGAATGATATGAGACATTATCAATCAACGAAGGATAAATCATTAAATATCCATAGTCAGAGTATTATCGAGATTGGACATCGATAAATACGTAAAAGACTAGTATTGCACTTGTACGCGTTGTGAGGGCACAACGGTATAGTTCTCATATATTTGGCTATTGGATACTCATGCAAGTGTAATATGAGGTTTTGTTTCACCGATGGTATGGGAAACAGCTTCGCTCTGGATAGACCCCCTCGGAATTCCATTGGTAGTATGACTATGTGTCTATGGAAGTCCGAAATCAGGGTAGGTGTATTTGGTCTTAACCTGAGACTTACACCGCTAATACTTGCGACAATCAATATACTTTAGTTGCGGTCGTCCAGGGCTTTAACAGGTTCTGTGTACGCCAATACTGGGTATATTGAGAATCGTAGTGTGTTGGGTGTGATGTCAAGACGGAAGTATCACTCCAGTCACATTGGAGATGATGTTCACGTAGGATACGGTACTAGTACTCTTAAGTACTGCAGTCATCGGGATGATATGACTAGGTCATGTTCATCAGATTATAGAGACTAGTCACCAGACATCCGACATGTGCTTCGTACGGGGCAGACACAATTCCAGCCCCAGGCCTAGCACGTGATCATCCGATACTGGACAGAAATACGCAATACTACGTATACTACGCCTGATACAAATCCTTTATTCCTGTAAGGATATTTCCGGGGAATTGGGTAGGCATGGCGCTTTGCTAGAGGCCAACCTTGTCTTGTAAATCGGTAAAACGTAGTACGAGGTACTTACGTATTCAGATATTCCGACGACCGAATTTACTGCCAACATATCTGGGGATCTCATGGGTCGCTTCCCAAAGATTCACCGATGACATATGACTCGTACTTTAATTAATCTGGGATTAATAAGAAGAGAGAGAAAATTAATATGGGATTAATTTCAGAGATATTTTATCTAGGATAAAATATCATAAAAGAGAGATAACGATTAATTTGGAATTAATCGGTAAATTAATATATTCGATATATTAAACGAAATTGGATTTTGATGCGGAATTAAAATTAGATTTTAATTCGGGCGAACGAATTAATTTAGAATTAATTCGTTAGCGACGTGAATAGTGATTATGCTTGGCATGATTATTTAATTAAATTAGATTTAATTACGATGCAATAGAAAAATCGTTTATTTGGAATTAACGAACCCGAGCCCGAGATTATTTGCGAGCGCATCATTCATTTCGAATTCGAGTACGGCACGTAAGTTAAATCAAGCGTCAAATAATTAGTCGCATCAAGCGTCAAATCACTTGTCACTTTGAGTGATGTGACTTGACAACATGTCACTTTATTAAAGTGATGTGAGGTGATGTGACTTGATGGGAGTTGATGGTTGAGTGTTTAACACTCAATTATGATGTTTGAAACACATATATGAATATTTGGTATTTGTTTTCAAATTTTTGGCATATGTTTTTAGAAAACAATTACCAAAATCATTCAACACCTTTTCTCTCTCTCTCTCCTCCATCTCTCCTCTATTCTTTTCTCTCTTTCTCCCTTCCATACACATGCCCAAGGGGCTGTGAAAACTGTAAAAAACATGACAGTCCAAGAGAGGAAGAAGCTTGATTTTGTGCAAAATCCAAGTGCTAGCACACCTAAGGAGGGATACGAAGGTGATAGGGAAACCCACCCACGAGCCGAGAATCGTTTGACGAAGCTTGGAGCGCTATTTCTTGGATCAAAATATGAAATTTTGGGCAGAAAAATCTGCACTGCAGTGGCGCCAAAATGGAGGGCAAAAATCATTTCGTTTGTTGCCGAATCGTCTCAACCGATCGATGTGAGTATTCCGCTACCTCCGTTGATATATTCACATGTTATTTTCATGCTTATATTGATCTTGGGACCTAATTAGAAACCAAAAACGGCATCAAGAGCCTAGGTTTGAGCATGAAAATGTTAGGGCTTAAAATTTGGGTAAAATCATTTTGAGCATGATTTTGTGAAATTGGATGAATGAACATGCTTATATGTGTTTTAATTTAAGATTGATTGGATCAATTTGAAGAAATAATGTTTGGAACATTTTTCCCCAAATACTTTGGTGTGGCCGAATGTAAAGGAGCCCTATAGGTCTTGGTTTTTTTGATTTGTGAACATTGGATGTGTTGAAAATCATTCGGGATGTGGATTTGATATCGATTATGTAATTAATTGGATTGAATTCGAATCAGATAAAAATCCCCTCTTTGGCCGAGACTTTGAAGCATGTATATGGGTTTGATTTTTCATGAAATGTGTTGGACATGTTTTGTTGAAGTTGAGCATGATTAATTGGACAAATTTGGGTTTTTAAAATATTTTGGGGTGATTAATCATGTAATGCACTTTAGGTAATTAAATTGCGAAATTAGATTTATGTAATTTAATTAACTGGGCCTTTAAATTGGGTTTGGGCTTATTATGTTGTAATTGGGCTTATTGGGCTTTGTTGTACAAAGTTGGGTTAAGGCAAAATTGATTGGATCCAATTGGGCCCAAAACCACTTCCGTTAAGCCCAAATGCGACTTAATGAACCTTTAAAGTTTAATTGGGCCTAATGGGCCAAGATTGATTTATGGGCTTATGGGGTAAATCCCGGATTGGATTTTGGTTATTCGGTTTGACAAGAGTTGACCAAAAGTCCACGCCTTAAGAAATCAATTAAAAGCCCATTGGACTTTAATTGAATTGACGTTGGACGTTAATCGGTCTTTGAGACGCGTTACGATTAAATTTGGAATTTAAGTCATAAAAGGTTTATCAATAAAGTGTAATGTTTAATTCGGAATTAAATAATGAATTACTATTAAATACATGTTAAATTGGATTTAATGTTGTAGTTTCATTTAATTCGAGAATTCGTACTTTGAGTACTTATTCGCAAAACGAGTTTGACTCGAGCAAAATCAAATCGTTGTTTGAACATTGGATGATCACTAATTATCAGATTAATTAATTTGATTAGATTGATTGATAACATGCTTGTGTGAATACATGGTTGTGATGAATGAATAATGTATATCGGATGGATATTAGTAGGGTGGGGCAATTTTGGAAATTGTTGTAATAATTTCGATTTATTAAATTGGATATGCTGTCCAGCCTTATCACCTCCTATTCTTTGTATTCTCTTCTCACCTATTCCCCTCAATGTAAATGAGGTTTCTTTATAAGTGTAGTCTAATGGGTAGAAGTAATACAAGTGCTAGCTTGGAGAGAGAAAGGGAGTGATTTGATCTAGGATCAATGTGTAAAGTATCCATCCGCATATCATTATTATTTATTTTCATACGCGCTTTATTATGTGTTTAGAATGCATGTTTAAGGGTGTATGATGATGAGACCTTAACAAAGATAATAAATTGGTTGCCAATTTGCACGCGAAAAAACCCTCAAACAATATTAAGCGTCTTTCCTTCCATTGAGTGATTCTTACTCAAGATCTAAGACGTCATTGGTTTGTTGGCCAAAGTCAAGGCATTTGTTTGTCGAAAATGTGTTTGAATCACAAAGGCTTTGTTCCATATCAGTGTCTTGTCCAAGTTGTGGTTTGTTGGCCAAAGTCAATACCACTTCTTGTCCATCGACATTGATTACGAAGCTTTCCATGGTCAATGGGTTCCACTTAACTGGGATCATTAAGCTTGTTGTGCCAAAGCCAAGGCTTAGTTGATTCAGAGGAAAAAGGTTAGGCAATACATTGGATGTATTGGCATATATAAGATATATGTTTCGGACTTGGATGTCCCCCTACCGGATCTAGGAATGGATTGGATCCAATTGTTCTTAGAGATCTACCTAGTTAATTATCATACAATTTGTTGGCCAAAGTCAAGATTGTGTGATATTTAACGGGATCCTAGCCCACTAGGAAACACGGTTTCCCGAGTACTCGACAGAGGGTTAGAGGCTCGCCGAAAATTAGTGGGAGGCAAGAATTGAATTTGCAATATTCGTTTAATTACTTGCCAAACGCGCTCAAAAAAATATCATTCGTCGTTATAATTAAATGTTAGTTGGACTAATATTTAAATTGTTGTTTTAATAAATAGTTTGACTATATTCAAACTATTCATTTATAGTTGATTTTATAATTGGATTATAGTAATCAATATAATTGATTTTAATCTATTAAATTATAGTTGATTAAATAGTTGGACTATTGTAATCATTATAATAAATAGTACATAAATCGTTGATTGAATAGTTGGACTATTAAAATCAAGATTAACTTGAAAGATTGACATTTGAAACATAATCCTAGGGAAAATGTATTTAAATGGTTTAATTTTCAAATTGGGAAAATAGATAAGTTACTTTATTTGATAAAATAACTTATTATGCCTAAGCTCGAAGTTGAGCAAATAGTAGAGCATAATCTGTGGAAGATTATGTAATGATAACCTTATTGCTTAATCTATTAAGCCTGTCGCAGTAGACTCCTTAATTTCTGAATCAGAACTAAGGATTAGATCCTTAAAGTATGATAATGAATTTGAAGGATCTTCATAAATCTATACTTAGATTTTAGAAGTACTAAAATTGCAATAATAACTCTTGGAGGGTTAATGACTGTTCTCTATGAGACAAAGTCAAAGTTTGCAATTAGGCAAGTAGCGCAAGGCGCACCTTACTTTGATATTTTAGAAGGCCAAGGCTTGGCTGAAGGCTACTAGAATGTTGAAAAGGGCAAAGGCAAGATCATTATAATCTTCTGGGAAGATAAAGGACATATACTAAAATGTCTACTTAAATGTGGCAAACGGGATCGCAGAAACGTGACTGTCGTTTGGACAAAAGCAGACATGAAGGAATTGAAGACGAGCAAGGCTCTGACTTCAAATATGTTTGTCAATACTATGTTCACTACTAGTACTGAAATTGAATTTTTAAATACTTAGTCTGGTACATAAAATATAAGTACTGATGTGCAATATCTGCTATGAGCAGGATACTGACTTCAGTTGAGATTTATCTGCGGATTGGAAACGGGATGAAAATCGATGTTTTAACCGTAGATACCTAAGTTTAGGAACTACCATCGGGTATGTACTTAAATTAGGAAATTTTTATAATGTAACTAGTTTGACTAGATACATTATCTCTATATCAGTGTTTAACCCGCTGCGGGTGAACCTTTATGTTCTAAGACACTAAAGTGTTTTATTATATAAAGATGATATTGAGATAAACACATTAGATGTGAATAACAGTATTTATATTTTGAATATAAATAAAATCTCGAACATATGATACATGATAAACAAATAGCTCAAACTGATTTGATCAGAAGAAACTAATTGTGGCATTGTTATCTGGGACACAACTAAAACAAGAATCGTATATCCACACTTTTGAAAAGTGGGTACTAGGACTGTTTTCATTCCAATCAAATAAAGTCTACGAATCTAGTTCATTGGGCAAAGTGCCTAAAACACTATTTACTTGTTAAAAGTGCAAATGCCACATATCTGTTAGCCCTAGTTCATAGTGAAGCAAGTGGGCCCATGTCTAGCTAGGCTAGATATGGAGATGAACATTTCGTGACCTATACGGATGTGGCATCGCGTTATGGTTATGTGTTTCTTTTGAAGAAAACAAATCAACTACTTTTACAGTTTCGACACGAAATAGAAAAACAGATCGGCTAGAGTATTAAATCATCACGGTAAGACCGTAATGGAAAATACTTAAGTAATAAGTTTCTAATATACTTGAAAGAGTATAGTATTCTTTCAAATGAGGACTCCTCCCGGAACATGCCAATTTGACGGTGTGTCCGAACAGGATAAACCGAATTTTGTTGGACATGATAAGGTTAATCATGAGTCACTCTGAGCTACCATTTCCTTCAATGGATAAGCTTTAAACAGTGCAAGAACTTATTTTGAATAAGGTTCCATTAAATCTGTTTGATAGATTTCATATTAGATATGAACGGGAAAGAAATTGGATTTCATATTCCTACATATTTGGAATGTTGGGCATACGTTTGGATAATACCAAACTAAAACTCAAATTGGATTAGTGCCAATTGTAGGTTATCCTAGGGATAAATAAGTATAGTACTTATACATCTCACATGAGAATAATTGGATTGTTGCTCGCCATGCGGTTTTCCTAAGAGGAATACCGATATGCAGTGGTAAGTGGGAGGATAGTAAAACTCGATGAAAATCGGAGTAATATTGTCCAAGGCACCGAATCTAAATGGAACATAAATAGTTCATCAAGAATGAAACTATACCAGTAATCTTTGAATACACAAGAACCACGTAGATCGGAGAGAGTCAGAAAACAATATGGGGTATGAGTTTCTGATCTCATCTCATAAAGATGTCTATCTTATTGGGGTATACCAACTGACTACGTATGAGGTAGTGATACAAGGTATCGACTCCCTATTATGGCGAAGTGCCATATAATCTGAAATGGATTCCATGTACATCAACTGTGTTTAGAATACTAGTTGACGTACCTCAAGGCATTATACCTACTGGTACTATATGAGTCTTCAAGGAAGACATACAGGGATGGCAACATACCAACGTACAAAGTTAGGCTTGTAGCGGAAATGTATCGTTATCGATATTGTGTTGATTACGATTCAACCTTTTAACTGTTGCCATGGTAAATCCATTTGGATAATGCTTGCTGATACTGCATGTTTCATTTATGAAATATGACAGAAGAACGCCAAAATCGCTTTCCTTAAAAGGAAACCTTTTGGAGGATGTTTTCAACATCCTGACGGTTTTGTCGTACCAACACTACAAAAAAAAGTTTGGAGGTTATTCGATCCATGTTTGGATTGAAGCAAGCATTGAATTCTTGGAATTACTGTTTTGATGTAATCATAATGGTGTATGATTTGATTCAAAACGAATATGATTCTTGTGTATATAAGGAGGTTAGTGGGAGCGCACTAACAGTGGTTGTCCTATAAATAATGATAAAATATGTCATTTCTTGGAAATGATATTCCTATATAAATATAATCGGTGAAAGCTAGGTTTTCAAGAAAACTCTACGAGAAACTCGCACATTGAAAAATGTACGCGACCTGGTGTCTCATACGTTTTGAGCATATGGATTCACAAACAGGCCAATCCAAGTGATAGTCACTGGATTGATGTTAAGAACATCCGTTAGTATCTTAGAGATCTAAGGATGCTGTCATAATCTGTGGAGAAGGAGAACTTGAAGTGACTGGGATCACTACTGCAAGTTTCATAACCGATATAACGACTAAAAGTCACAAACGGTACTATACAGTTTGAATAACGGTACAGTAAGCTAGAAATCTTCCAAGCAAGACACTGCTACCGTATAAACAACAAATGTGGGTAATTGCTGCAGCTGAGGCAACAATAGAAGCAATCTGGGTCAATAAAAAATCTAATTAGATTAGATGTAGTTCTGTTATCGGCTGAGCTAGGCATCAGCAAAGGCTAAAGAATTAATGGTCTCATCAACGATCCAGATACATACTTCGACTATTCATCTGATTCGTTCGGATCATACATCGTGGTGTTGTGATGATCGTATAAATCGCATCAGATGATAATCATGCAAATCCGCTGACGAAAGTATTTCCTCGGCAATTTGAGCCAACCGTACATAGTTCGGGTGTTAAGCACTCGAGTGACTGACTATAGGCCAAGTGGGAGATAGTTGGACAGTTATGACCCATAGCGTCACTATTTATACAGATCATGGTGTTGTTGTACAAAATAACTATGTGACAAAGGAGATTGCACTCTTATCATTTGTGATTAGATCACCTAGATATATAAATGATGAGAGGTCCTTGTGATTTATTCCTTAATTGAAAATGATATGAGACAATATCAATCAACGAAGGATAAATCATTAAATATCCATAGTCAGAGTATTATCGAGATTGGACATCGATAAATACGTAAAAGACTAGTATTGCACTTGTGCGCGTTGTGAGGGCACAACGACATAGTTCTCATATATTTCGCTATTGGATACTCATGCAACTGTAATAGGAGGTTGTGTTTCACCGATGGTACGGGAAACAGCTTCGCTCTGGATAGACCCCCTCGGAATTCCATTGGTAGTATGACTATGTGTCTATGGAAGTCCGAAATCAGGGTAGGTGTATTTGGTCTTAACCTGAGACTTGTACCGCTAATACTTGCGACAATCAATCTACTTTAGTTGCGGTCGTCCAGGGCTTTAACAGGTTCTGTGTACGCCAATACTGGGTATATTGAGAATCGTAGTGTGTTGGGTGTGATGTCAAGACGGAAGTATCACTCCAGTCATAGTGGAGATGATGGTCACGTAGGATACGGTACTAGTACTCTTAAGTACTGCAGTCATCGGGATGATATGACTATGTAATGTTCATCCGATTATAGAGACTAGTCACCAGACATCTGATATGTGCTTCGTACGGGGCAGACACAATTCCAGTCCCAGGCCTAGCACGTGATCATCCGATACTGGGCAGAAATACGCAATACTACGTATACTACACCTGATACAGATCCTTTATTCCTGAAAGGATATTTCCGGAGAATTGGGTAGGCATGGCGCTTTGCTAGAGGCCAACATTGTCTTGTAAATCGGTAAAACGTAGTACGAGGTACTTACGTGTTTGGATAGTCCGACGACCGAATTTACTACCAACATATCCGGGAATCTCATAGATCACTTACCAAAGATTCACCGATGACGTATGACTCGCACTTTAATTAATCTGGGATTAATAAGAAGAGAGAGAAAATTAATCTGGGATTAATTTCAGAGATATTTTATCTAGGATAAAATATCATTAAAAGAGAGATAACGATTAATTTGGAATTAATCGGTAAATTAATATATTCGATATATTAAACGAATTGGATTTCGACGTGGAATTAAAAATAGATTTTAATTCGGGCGAACGAATTAATTTAGAATTAATTCCTTAGCGACGTGAATAGTGATTATGCTTGGTATGATTATTTAATTAAATTAGATTTAATTACGACGCAACGGAAAAATTGTTAATTTGGAATTAACGAACTCGAGCCCGAGATTATTTGTGAGCACATTCGCATTTCGAATTAGAGTGCGGCACGCAAGTTAAATCAAGCGTCAAATAATTAGTCGCATCAAGTGTCAAATCACTTGTCACTTTGAGTGATGTGACTTGACAACTTGTCACTTTATTAAAGTGATGTGAGGTGATGTGACTTGATATGAGTTGATAGTTGAGTGTTAACACTCAATTATGATGTTTGAAAGACATATATGAATATTTTAATATTTGGTATTTGTTTTCAAATTTTTGGTACATGTTTTTAGAAAACAATTAACAAATTCATTCAACATCTTTTCTCTCTCTCTCCTCCATCTCTCCTCTCTTCTTTTCTCTCTTTCTCCCTTCCATACACACGCCCAAGGGGCTGTGAAAACTGTCAAAAACGTGACAGTCCAAGAGAGGAAGAAGCTTGATTTTGTGGCAAAATCCAAGTGCTAGCACACCTAAGGAGGCATACGAAGGTGATACGGAAACCCACCCACCAGCCGGGAATCATTTGACGAATCTTTGAGCTCTATTTCTTGGATCAAAATCTGAAATTTTGGGCATAAAAATCTGTACTGCAGTGGCGCCAAAATGGATGGCAAAAATCATTTTGTTTGTTGCCAAATCATCTCAACCGATCGATGTGAGTATTCCGCTACCTCCGTTGATGTATTCACATGTTATTTTCATGCTTATATTGATCTTGGGACCTAATTAGAAACCAACAGTCCACCTACTAGATCTAGGAATTGGATGAGGTCCAATTGATCTTAGAGATCTACCTAGTTAAGTTTCATACAACTTTTTGGCCAAAGTTAAGTTTGTGTGTTATTTAACGGGATCTTAGGCCACTAGGAAACTAGGTTTCCCGAGTACTCCACATAGGGTTAGAGGCTCGCCGAAAAATAGTGGGAGGCAAGTATTGAATTTACAATTTCATTTAGATACTTGCCAATACGCGTTCATTTCATTTTTCGTCATTAATTTTTTAAATATAAATATATTAGTTGGACTAATATTCAATTTTTTTTTTAATAAAACAGTTTGAATATATTCAAACTACTTCATTTATAGTTGATTATATAATTGGATTTTAGTAATCAATATTTTGAATTTAACCAATCAAATTGTAATTAATTATATAGTTAGACCATGTAATAATTACATTAGATTGTACCCGAAATCGTTGATTGGATAATTGGACTATAGCAATCAAGAGAACTGAAAGATTAACGTCAAAGAACATAATCCTAGGTGAAAATTTCTTTAACGACATAATTTTCTAGAATGGAAACGAATCTCATGATAGTCCTGGGAGTCGAGAAGTTACTCTATTTGATAGAGAAACCTCTCGGGCCTAAGCCCGGAGTTGAGCGAATAGTGGAGAATGAGGTTTGGAAGACTCATCGTGATGAAAACTTTAGTGCTCAATCTGTTATGCTTGCTGCAATGACTCCTTAATTTCTTCGTCAGAACTAAGGATTAGATTCTTAAACCATGATGTTGAAATTAAAGGATCTTCATAGATCTATTCTTAGATATTATAAGTACTAATTACAAGAGAAAACCCCTTGGAGAGTTAATGGCTATGCTCAAGAATAAAGAGCCAGAGCTTGCAAAAGGGCAAGAAGCACAAGGTGCATCTTACTTCAACATCCCAGAAGGTCAAGGCTTGGCCGAAGGCTTCTAGGGATATGAAAAGAATGGCAAGGCTAAATCATCACAGTCTTCTAGGAAAACAAAGGACATATCCCAAGATGTCTACCTAAACTGTGGCAAACGGGGTCACTGGAAGCGTGACTGTCGTATGTACAAGGCAGACATGAAGGAAGTGAAGGTGGGTAAGGCTCCGACTTCAAGAATATTTATTATAAACATAACCACTACTAGTTTAAAATTGAATTTTTTATACTGGATGAGGAACATACATATATACTGATGTGCGGGATCTGCTGATGTGCGGGATACTGACTTTAGATGAGATCGAACTGCGAGTCGAAAATGGGACGAGAGTCGCTGTTTTGGCTGTGGGAACCTAAGTTTTGGAACTGCCTTTTGGGCATGTACTTAAATTAGGAGACTGTTATAATGTACCTAGTTTGACTAGAAATATTATTTCTATATCTTGTTTAACTCGTTGCGAGTAATCTTTTTTTTTCCTAGAACACTAAGTGTTTTGTTTATAAAGATGATATAGAGATATACACATTGGATGTGAATAATAGTATTTATATTTTAAATATAAATGAATCTCTAACATATAATATGACAAACAAGCTCAAACTTTATAAATCTGTTGAGACTTAAAAGTGGTATTGTTTTCTGGGACACATTAACAAGACTCGTATATCCACACTTTCGAAGAGTGGATACTATGACAGATTTGATTCTAATTCAAATGATGTCTACAAATCTAGTTTATTAGGCAAAGTGCCTAAAACACCTTTCACTTGGTAAAAGTACAGATTTGATTCTAATTCAAATGATGTCTACAAACCAGGTTTCTCATTCCTGAACATTTGGGAATGCTGGGCATATAATTGAATGTTTGGATGATACCAAACTAGAACCCAAATAGGATAAGTACCTATTTGTAGGTTGTCCTAGGGAAACCAAAGTATAGTACTTATATAACTCACAAGAGAACAATGTAATTGTTGTCTCCTCGGGGTAATTACTAAGAGGAATACCTAAATGCAGTGGTAAGTGGGAGGAAAGTAAAACTCGATGAAAATCAGAATAATACTGTTCCAGGCACTGAATCCTCATGGAACACCAACAGTTCATCAGGGATGAAAATGTACCAGTAATCTTCGAATACACAAGAACCGCGTAGGTCGAAAAGAGTAAGAAAACAACCTAAGAGGTACGTGTTTCTTATCTTACCTCATGAAGATGTCAATCTTATTGAGGAAAATGAAACCTCTACGTATGAGGAAGTGATATAAGGTATCGACTCTCTTTTATGGTAAAGTTCCATGAAGTCCGAAATGGATTCCATGTATACCAACTAAGTTTGGATACTGGTTGATGTACCAGAAGGCATTGTGCCTATTGGTACTATATGAGTCTTCAAGGAAGACATACATGGATGGTAACACACAAATGTACACAGCTAGGCTTGTACAGAAAGGGTATCGTCAAAGACATAGTCTCGACTACAACGAAACATTTTCGTTTGTTTCCATGATTAAATCCATTTGGACAATGCTTGCTATTGCTGCATATTTCATTTACGAAATATGGAAAATGGACGTCAAAACCACTTTCTATAACAGAAACCTTTGGGAGGATATTTACAACGTCCTGACGGTTTTGTTGTGCCAAAACATGCAAACGAGGTTTGCAAGATAAATCAATCCATTTATGGATTAAAACAAGCATTGTGTTCTTGGAACCAGCGTTTTGATGTAATCATAATGGTATATGATTTAATTCAAAACGAAGATTATTCTTGTGTTTATAAGAAGGTTAATGAGAGCGCACTGACAGTGAATGTCCTATAAGTTGATGATGTATTGCTTCTTAACAATAACATTCCCATAATATAATCAGTGAAAGCTTGGTTTTCATTAAATTCTCCATGGAATACTTGGGAGAAGCAGGCTTCATTCTAGGAATAAAAATCTACTAGGATAGATCTAGAAAGATGCTGACAAATCTCTCAGAGTTCGTACGTTTTTGAAATGTATGTGACTTGATGTCTCATATGCTTTGAGCATATGTAGACGCTATAAGGCCAATCTAGGTGATGGTCACTGGATTGATCTAGAGAACATCATTGAATATCTTGGACGAACTAAGGATGCTTTCTTAATTTATGGAGAAGGAGAACTTGAGGTGACTAGGTTCACTGCTGTAAGTTTCCAAACCGATAAAGATGACTTTAAGTCGCAATAAGGGTACTTATTTAGTTTGAATAACGGAACAGTGAGCTGGAAATCTTCCAAGCAAGATATTATTGCCGAATAAACAACAAAAGCTGAATATTACTGCAGCTGAGGCAGCAAGAGAAGCATTTTGGATCCATATAAACCTAATTAGATTAGGTGTAGTTCTGTTAGCAGCTGAGCTAGGCTTCAACACAGGCTAAAGAATTAATGGTCTCATCAATGATCCAAGTATATACTTTGACTATTTCGTCTGATTTATCAGATCATACATCGTGGCGATGTGATGATCGAATGAAATGCATCAGATAATAACCTTGCATATCCATTGTCGAAAGTTGTTTCTCAGCTGAAGTTTGAGCGACCGTACATAGTTCAGGTGTAGGACACTTGAGTGATTGGCTATAGGCCAAGTGGGGGATTATTGGATAATTATGACCCATAGCATCACTATTTGTACAGAATATGGTGTTGTTATACAGATTAACTATATGACAATGAACATTGCTCTTTTATCATTTGTAATTGGATTACCGGGATATATAAATGATAAAAGTCCATATGATTAATACCTGATTAAAAATATGAGATAGTATTAATCCACGTAAGATTTAATCATTAAATATCCCTAGTCGTAGTATAATGAGAATAGACATCGATAATGTGGAATAGACTAGTATTACCCTTATGAGTGCTATGAAAGCATAACGATATAGTTCTCATATATTTGGGTAATGGATACCCATGCAAGTGTTATAGGAGGTTCTGTTTACCGATGGTATGGAAATAACTTCACTCTGGATAGAACCCTCGGAATCCCATTGGTAGTATGACTATGTGTCTATGAGAGTCCGATAAGGATAGGTGTATTTGGTATTAACCTGAGACTTGCATCGCTAATACTTGCGACAATTATTATACCTTGGTTTTGGTCATCCGGGGCTTTAACGGGTTCTGTGTACGCCTCTTCTGGGTATATTGAGAATTGTAGTGTATTGGGTGTGATGTCAAGATGGAAGTATCACTTCAGTCATATGGAGATGATGATCACACAGGATACGAAACTGGTACTCTTGTATGCTGCAGCTATCGGGATAATATGATAAGGTCATGATTGTCCGATTATAGAGACTAGTTACCAGAGATCCGATATATATATGCTTCGTACGGGGTAAACACAATTCCAGCCCCAGGCCTAGCATGTGACATTCGATACTGGATCGTAATACGTAATACTGTTGGTTTCTATTAAGGTCCCAAGATCAATAATAAGCATAAAATATGTGTGAAAAATAACGACGAATTTGTGGAATACTTACATCGATTGGTTAACGACGCTTTGACGAACAAAACTTCATTTTCCCCTTGCTAGTGCATTCGGCAGTGGGCTGAAATTCTGTCCAGAATTTTCAGTTTTGTTTCATCATTTGAAGCTCCAAGCTTTGTTATTAAATGATTCCAAGCTCGCGGGTGGGTTTCCCTATCACCTACGGATAACTCCGAGTGTGCGAGCACCAAGATTTTACAACAAAATCAATGTATTTCTCCCCTCACTGCTCACGGTTTTGGGCGGAAAACTGAACATGCAAATGCCCATTTGGGCATGAGATAGAGAGAAGAAAGAGGAGGAGAGATTGGAGGAAAAGAGAGAGATAAAAAAGTGTTAATGGTTTTTGGTAATTGTTTTCACAAACATATACCAAATTTGGCTTTAAAAAAAAGTCAAACCAAAAAGCAAACAACCATCCATCTCTATTCACATCAAGTCACATCCATCAAGTGACATGTTGTCATATCACTCAATCAATCAAGTTGTCAAGTCACATCACTCAAAGTGACAAGTGATTGACGCTTGAAATGACTAGCGATTTGACGCTTGATTGCGTCATAATTAAATCTAATTTAATCAAATAATCATGCCTAGCATAATTGCTATTCACGTCGCTAAAGAATTAATTCTAAATTAACTCGTTCGCCCAAATTAAAATCTAATTTTAATTCCGCATCGAAATCCAATTTCGTTTAATATATCGAATATATTAATTTAGCGATTAATTCCAAATTAATCGTTATCTCTCTTTAATTGATATTTTATCCTAGATAAAATATCTACGAAATTAATCCCAGATTATTTTTCTCTCTCATCTAATTAATCCCAGATTAATTAAAGTGCGAGTCATACGTCATCGGTGAACCTTTGGGAAGTGACCATGAGATCCCCGAATATGTTAGCAGTAAATTCGGTCGTCGGACTATCCGAACACTTAAGTACCTCGTACTACGTTTTACTGATTTACAAGACAAGGTTGGCCTCTAGCAAAGCGCCATGCCTACCCAATTCTCCGGAAATGTCCTTACAGGAATAAAGGATCTGTATCAGGCGTAGTATACGTGGTATTGTGTATTTCGATCCAGTATCGAACTGTCACGTGCTAGGCCTGGGGCTGGAGCTGTGTCTGCCCTGTACGAAGCACATGTCGGATGTCTGGTAACTAGTCTCTATTATCGGATGAACATGACCTAGCCATATCATCCCGATGACTGCAGTACTTAAGAGCACCAGTACCGTATCCTATGTGACATCATCTCCACTATGACTGGAGTGACACTTCCGTCTTGACATCACACCCAACACACTACGATTCTCAATATACCCAGTATAGGCATACACAAAACCTGTTAAAGCCCTAGACGACCGCAACCAAAGTATATTGATTGTCGCAAGTATTAGCGGTACAAGTCTCAAGTTAAGACCAAATACACCTACCCTGATTTCGGACTTCCACAGACACATAGTCATACTACTAATGGAATTCCGAGGGGATCTATCCAGCGTGAAGCTTTTTCCCGGACCATCGGTGAAAAACAACCTCCTATTACACTTGCATGAGTATCCAATAGCCAAATATATGAGAACTACACCGTTATGCCCTCACAACGCGCTTAAGTGTAATACTAGTCTTTTACGTATTCATCGATGTCCAATCTCGATAATACTCTGACTAGGGATATTTAATGATTTATCCTTCGTGGACTGATACTGTCTCATATCATTCTCAATCCAGGAACAAATCATAAGGACCTCTCATCATTTATACATCTAGGTGATCTAATCACATATGATAAGAGTGCAATATCTTTTGTCACATAGTTAATTTGTACAACAACACCATGATCTGTACAAATAGTGACGTTATGGGTCATAATTGTCCAATAATCTCCCACTTGGCCTATATCCAGTCACTCGAGTGTCTTAAACCTGAACTATGTACGGTTGGCTCAAATTGCTGAGGAAACGCTTTCGTCAGCGGATTTGTATGATTATCGTCTGATGTGATTTATTCGATCATCAAATCGCAATGATGTATGATCCGAACAAATCAGATGAATATCGAAGTATGTATCTGGTTCGTTGATGAGACCATAATTATTTAGCCTATGCTGACGCCTAGCTCAGTGCTAACAGAACTATATTTAATCTAATTAGATTTTTATTGACCCAGATGGCTTCTATTGCCGCCTCAGCTGCAGCAATAACCCGCATTTGTTGTTTTATTCCGGTAACAGTATCTTTCTAGGAAGATTTCCAGCTCACTGTACCGTAATTCAAACTGTATAGTACCGTTTGCGACTTTTAGTCGTTTATGGTTAGGAAACTGCTACAGTGATCCCAGTGTTGGTTATAATCTAGGTCCCAAGATCAAACAAGACATGAAATGAATGTGTGAACACACCAACGGAGGTAGCGGAATACTCATATCGATCGGTTGAGACGATTTGAAGACGAACGAAGCCATTTTGCTCACTGCCAAGGGCGCCACTGCACCATTCCACTGCCCTCACAAATCAGAATTTTGAGCTGAGAAACGGAGCTCCAAGCTTCGTCAAACGGATCCCGGCTCATGGGTGAACCTCCCTACCACCTTCGCAAGTCTCGTAGTGTGCTAGCACTTGCGGTTTTTGCCACAAAAACCCAACTCTTGGCTTCCCTTTGCTCACGTTTTTTTGGCTTCAAAAACCAGTGAAAAATGTCCCTTGGGCGTGAGCTTGAAGAGAGAATGAGAGAGAAAAAAGTTGTTAAGTTATTACAAGGGTATACATTTGTTTATATATTTTTCCAAAAATAATAAATGTTTTTACCATTTAATTTGTTTTCAAAAAACAAATTAAATCAATTGTAAATGACTTTGAGTGTTCCCACTCTAAAATTCAAAAGTCCACACAAGTCCATCAAGTCACATCTACTTTAATAAAGTGACATGTTGTCATTTCACATCACTCAAAGTGACAAGTGTGTGATTTTGACGCTTGATGTGACTTGCGATCGCCGCACTCGAATTCGAAATACGAATGCTCGCTCGCAATCACACTCGGGCTCGGGTTCGCTAATTCCAAATTAACGATTTTCCGTCGCGTCGTAATTAAATGATTACGCCTAGCGAATTCACTATTCTCGTCGCTAACGAATTAATTCTAAATTAATTCGTTCGCCCGAATTAAAATCTAATTTTAATTCCGCGTCGAAATCTAATTTCGTTTAATATATCGAATATATTAATTTACCGATTAATTCCAAATTAATCGTTATCTCTCTCTAGACGATATTTTATCCTAGATAAAATATCTCCGTAATTAATCCTAGATTAATTTTCTCTCTCTTCTATATAATCCCAGATTATTCAAGAGTGCGAGTTATGCGTCATCGGTGGATTATCGGGAAGCGACCCATGAGATCCCCGGATAAGTTGGCAGTAAATACGGTCGTCGGAGTATCCGAATCACGTACGTACCAAGTACTACGTTCTACCGATTTACGAGACAAGGTCGACTCCTAGCAAAGCACCAAGTCTACCCAATTCTCCGGACATATCCATTTAAGAATATTAAGATCTGTATCAAGCGTAGTATACCATTGTATTGTGTATATCGGCCCAGTATCAGATAGTCACGTGCTAGGGCTGGGGCTGGATAAGTGTCTGCCCCGTCCGAAGCACATATCGGATGACTGGTAACTAGTCTCTATAATCGGATATTCATGACCTGGTCACAATATCCCGATTGGTTGCGCAACACTCAAGAGCACTAGTACCGTATCCTGCGTGACATCATCTCCACTATGACTGAAGTGATACTTCCGTCTTGACATCACACCCAATACACTACGACTCTCTGATAAACCCAGAAGTGGTGTACGCAGAACCGGTTAAAGCCCTGTACCACCAAGACCAAAGTCTATCGATTATCGTAAGTATTAGCGATGTAAGTCTCAGGTTAAGACTATACACACACCTACCTTGATTTCGGCCTCCCATAGACACATAGTCATAATACCAATGGGATTCCGAGGGGTCTATCCAGAGCGAAGCTGTTTCCCGTACCATCGGTGAAACACGACCTCCTATCGCACTTGCATAAGTATCCAATACTTATATATATGAGAACTATGCCGTTGTGCCCTCACAACGCACACAAGTGCAATACTAGCCTATTCCGCATTATCGATGTCCAGTCTCGATAATACTCCGGCTAGGGATATTTAATGATTAATCCTTCGGGGACTGATACTGTCTCATATCATTCTCAATCCAGGAACTAATCATAGGGACCTCTCTTCATTTATATATCTATGGTGATCTAATCACAAATGATGAGAGTGCAATTTCCTTGTCACATAGTTAATTTGCTACAACAACACAATGATCTGTGCAAATAGTGACGCTATGGGTCATTTTGTCCAACAATCTCCCACTTGGCACATAGCCAGTCACTCAAGTGTCCCACACCCGAACTATGTACGGTTCGCTCAAATTGCTGAGGAAAGGTTTTCGTCAGCGGATTTGTTTGATTATCGTTTGACGCGATTTATACGATCATCACATCGCCACGATGTATGATCCGAACGAATCAGATGATATAGAAGTATATATCTGGATCGTCGATGAGACCTTTAATTCCTTAGCCTGTGCTGACGCCTAGCTCAGCTGCTAACAGAACTATATCTAATCTAATTAGATTTATTTTCGATCCAAATGGCTTCTTTGCTGCCTCAGCTGCAGCAATAATCCGCATTTGTTGTTTATTCGGCAACAGTTATCTTGCTTGGAAGATTTCCAGCTCACTGTCCTTATTCAAACTTTATAGTACCACATATTTAATTTTTTGGAAACTTGCAGCAGTGATCCCAGTCACTTCAAGTTCTCCTTCTCCATAGTTTAAGACAACATCTTTAGTTCTCTCAGATACTAACAGATGTTCTTAATCTTCAATCCAGTGACTATCACTTGGATTGACCTGATCGTGACTCCATATGCTCGAAGCGTATGAGACACCCTATCAAGTACATTTTAAATGTACAATTTCCCAGAGAGTGTTAACAACTCCAAATCTATCCCAGTAGATCTTTATTCCTTGAATAAAGGTTGTTACTGTTACTCCCCAGAATTCTACGGAGAATTTCTATTGAAAGCCAAGCTTTCAACAATCTTTATGGGAATTTCACTGTCAGTGCGCTCTCCCACTAACCTCCTTATATACACAAGAATTATTTCGTTTTGAGTCAAATCATAAACCATTATGATTATTTCAAAACGACAGTTCCAAGAACCTTATGCTTGCATTAATCCAAACATGGATCGAATAACCCGCAAACCTTGTTTGTCGGTTATACAAAATCGTCAGAATGTTGTAAACATTCTCCAAAAGGTTTCCTTTTCAGGAAAGCGATTTTGATTTGTAACTGACACATTTCATAAATGAAATATACAGTTATCTTCAAGCATCTTCAAAATGGATTTACCATGGCAACAGGTAAAAGGTTGAACCGTTATTAACACAATGTTGATAACGATACCTTTCCGTCAAAAGCCCAGCTTTGTACGTTGGTATGTTGCCTTCCATGTATGTCTTCCTTGAAGACGTTTAATTACCAATAGGCACAATGCCTTGTGGTACAACAACTAGTATCCAAAATAGTTGTTATACATGGAATCCATTTCGGACTCATGGCACTTTGCCATAACAGGGAGTCGATACCTCGTATCGTATCACTTCCTCAAAACGTAGTCGGATGGTACACCTCCATAAGATTGACATCTTTATGGGGTGAGATCAGAAACCATACCCTAGGTTGTTTTCTGACTCTATCCGATCTACTAGTTTATTGTGTATTTGAAGATTAATGGTATAGATTCATCATAGATGAACTATTTGTGTTCCATTAAGGACTTCGTGCCTTGAACAGTATTACTCCGATTTTCATCGAGTATCACTATCCTCCCACTGACCACTGCATATCGGTATTCCTCTCAGGAAAAACCGCATGGTGAGCAACAATCACATTGTTCTCATGTGAGATTTACAAGTACTATACTTAAGGTTTCCCTTAGGATAACCTATATTGGCACTTATCCAATTTGGGTCTTTTAGTTTGGTATCATCCAAACGTTATGCCTGGCATACCCAAATTATCAGGAATGAGAAACCCCGTCTTTCCTGTTCATATCCTATATGATATCTGTCAAACAGATTTATATGGAACCTTATTCTAAATAAGTTTTGCACTGTTAATACATATCCTATTGAAGGAAACAGTAGCTCAGAGCGACTCGTGATAAACCTTATCATGTCCAACAAATTTCGTTTTAGTTCGGACACACCGTCTAACTGACGTGTCTCGGGAGGAGTCCTCATATGAAAGAATACCGTACTCTTTCATTTACGTATGAAACTTACTGCTTAAGTATTTTCCATTACGGTCTTATCGTGGCGGAATAATACTATAGCCGATCTGTTTATTTACTTCTTGTCGAAACTTCAAAAGTTTCCGATCTGTGTTCTTCAAAAGAAACACATAACCATAACGTGATGCCACATCCGTTAAGGTCACGAAATATTCATGTTCACATCTAGCCTAGCTAGATATGGGCCCACTTACTTCACCATGAATAGGGCTAACAGATCGGTGGCCCTTTTACTATTACCAAGTAAATAGTATTTTAGGTATTTTACCTAATAAACTAGATTCGCAGACCTTATTTGAATAGTCAAATCAGTCCTAGTACCCACTCTTCAAAAGTGTGGATATACGAGTCTGTTTAATTGTGTCCTAGACAACAATGCCACAAATAAGTCTCTATTGATCAAATCAATTTGAGCTATTTATTTGTCATTTTTATATGTTTGAGATTTTATTTATTCAAAATATAAATTCTGTTATTTACATCTAATGTATTTATCTCAGTATCATCTTTATATAATGAAACACTTAGTGTTCTAGAATATAAAGGTTTTATCCGCAACGGATTAAACACTGATAGAGATAATGTCTCTAGTCAAACTAGTTACATTATAACATTTCCTAATTTAAGTACATACCAAAGGGTAGTTCCTAAACTTAGGTATCTACGGTCGAAACAGCACGACTTTCGTCCCGTTTCCGATTCGCAGAGAAATCTCGGCTTGAAGTCAGTATCCAGCTCATAGCGGATTCTGAACATCAATACATATATTTTTTATGTACCACACTAAGTATTTAAAATCCAATTTCAATACTAGTAGTGAACATAACTTTGACAAATATTTTTAAAGTTAGAGCCTCGCCCTTTCTTTAATTCCTTCGTGTCTTCCATATCCAATGGTAGTCACTTTGGGATATGTCAATTATCTTTTCAATATTTCACAAACCTTTGGCCAAGCCTTGGGTTTTAGAATATCGAAATGATGTGCACCTTGTGCAACTTGCCCAATTGCAAACTTTGACTTTCAAAATATCTAATTGTCAAGTATATTAAATTAAGCACTAAAGTCATCATCACATAAATCTTCCAAAGATTTTATGCTCTACTTATTTGCTTAATTATGGGCCTAGATATACAAGTTATTTTATCCAATAAAGTAACCTATTATTAATTCCCAATGAAAATTAAATCATTTAAATATTCAACTTTTAAAATCCTTTCTTGATTTAATAGTCCAACTATTTAATCAATTTTAATAAGGTATATTTATTATAATGATTACATAATCCAATTATTTAATCAACTATAATCTTAATATTGATTACAATAATCCAATTATAAAATCAACTATCATTTTAATTCAATTATATTGATTACTATAATCCAATTATAAAATCAACTATATATCGAATGAGTTTGTATATAGTCCAACTATATATATATTTTTAAAAACAACATAAAATATTAGTCCAACTAATACTTTTGATTAATATGACGAGTAAAATATAGATGAGCGCGTTTAGCGAGTATTCGAACGAATGTTGCAAATTCAATACTTGCCTCCCACTATTTTTCGTCGAGCCTCTAACCCTCTGTCGAGTACTCGGGAAACCGTGTTTCCTAGTGGGCTAGGATCCCGTTAAATATCACACAATCTTGACTTTGGCCAACAAATTGTATGATAATTAACTAGGTAGATCTCGAAGATCAATTGGATCTCATCCAACTCCTAGATCCAGTAGGTGGACATCCAAGTCCCAAACATATATCTAATATATGCCTATATATCGAATATATACCCTAACCTTTTTCCTCTGAATCAACTAGGCCTTGGCTTTGGCACAACAAACCTAGTGATCCCAGTCAAGCGCGGACCCATTGACATGGAAGCTTCGTAATCAATGTCAATGGACAAGAAGTGGTCTTGACTTTGGCCAACAAACCACAACTTGGACACGACACCGATATGGAACAAAGCCTCGTGATTAAAACACATCTTCGACGGACAAGGGCTTGACTTTGGCCAACAACCCCTGCCAATCTCGGATCTTGAGCAAGAATCACTCAATGGAAGGAAAAACGCATGATATTTAATGAGGGTTTTCGCGTGCAAATTGGCTACCAATTTAATTATCTTTGTTAAGGTCTCATCATCATACACCCTTAAACATGCATTCTAAATACATAATAAAGCGAGTATGAAAATAAATAATAATGATATGCGGATGGATACTTTACACATTGATCCTAGATCAAATCTCTCCCTTTTCTCACTCAAGCTAGCACTTGTATTACTTCTACCCGTTACACTACACTTCTAAAGAAACCTCATTTACATGGAGGGGAATAGGTGAGAAGAGAATACAAAGAGAATGAAGGTGATAAGGCTGGACACGCAGGTCCAATTTAATAAATCGAATTTATTACAACAATTTCTAAAATTGCCCACCCATCTAATATCCATCCGATATACATTATTATACAACACAACCACGTATTCACACACATAAGCATGCTATCAATCAATCTAATCAAATTAATTAATCTGATAATTAAGTGATCATCCAATGTTCAAACAACGATTTGATTTTGTTCGAGTCAAACTCGTTTTTGCGAATAAGTACTTAAAGTACGAATTCATGAATTAAATTAAACTACATCATTAAATCTAATTTAACATGTATTTAATACTAATTCACTATTCAATTCCAAATTAAATATTGCACTTTATTTAATAAACCTTTTCGACTTAAATTCCAAATTTAATCGCGTCCGGTCTCAAAGCCGATTAACGTCCAACGTCAATTCAATTAAAGTCCAATGGGCTTTTAATTGATTTCTTAAGGGACTGGGCTTTCGGCAACCAAACCCCAATCAAGGAGTACCCCATAAGCCTAGAAATCAATTTAGGCCCATTAGGCCCAATTGAACTTTAAAGGTTCATTAGTCGCATTTGGGCTTTATGGTTAAGGTTTTGGGCCCAATTGGATCCAATCCACTTGGCCTAAACCAAACTTGATAAATCAAGCCCAATAGGCCCAATACAACATTAGAAGACCCATCCAATTTAAGCCTAATAATTAAATTTCATGAATCCAATTCCGTATTTAATTACCTAAAGTGCATTACATGATTAATCACTAAATCAATATTTCCAAAACATGAAATTAGTCCAATTAATCATGTCATTATTCATTATCATATGTCCAACACACAAAATGAAAAATCAAACCCATTACATGCTTTAATACTCTCGGCCAAAGGATGGATTTTGTGTCCGATTTGGTTTCAATCCAATCGAACCCACAATCGACATCAAATCACCATCCAATTTGATTTCATACACATCCAATGTCACAAAATCAAAATTACCAAGACATTAGGGCAACAATTCCATTCGACCAACATAAGGATTTTGGGGTTTTTGTCCAATTCGAAATCCAATCCAATTCTATTCAAATTAACATCAACCTAAATGATTTCAACTCATCAAATGAATCAAAAATCAAAAATTTCCAAGAATCCAAAATCATCCACACATTCGGCCAAGGTCAAATATTTGGGGAAAATAATTCCAAATCATTTTTCAACAAATTGGTCCAGCCAAAATGAAATTAGACATGTTATAAGCATACTCAAACAATCAATTTATTCAAATCATGCTCAACACACATTTACCCAAATTTTAAGCCCTACAATTTCATGCTTGAACCTATAGCTCTTGATGCCATTGTTGGTTATAATCTAGGTCCCAAGATCAAACAAGACATGAAATGAATGTGTGAACACACCAACGGAGGTAGCGGAATACTCACATCGATCGGTTGAGACGATTTGAAGACGAACGAAGCCATTTTGCTCACTGCCAAGGGCGCTCACTGCAACCATTCCACTGCCCTCACAAATCAGATTTTGAGCTGAGAAACAGAGCTCCAAGCTTCGTCAAACGGATCCCGGCTCATGGGTGAACCTCCCTACCACCTTCGCAAGTCTCGTAGTGTGCTAGCACATGCGGTTTTTGCCACAAAACCCAACTCTTGGCTTCCCTTTGCTCACGTTTTTGGCTTCAAAAACCAGTGAAAAATGTCCCTTGGGCGTGAGCTTGAAGGAGAGAATGAGAGAGAAAAAGTTGTTAAGTCATTACAAAAGTGGTATAACATTTGTTTATATATTTTTCCAAAAATAATAATGTTTTTACCATTTAATTTGCTTTCAAAAAACAAATTAAATCAATTATAATGACTTTGAGTGTTCCACACTCTAAAGTCAAAAGTCCATCACAAGTCCATCAAGTCACATCTACTTTAATAAAGTGACATGTTGTCATTTCACATCACTCAAAGTGACAAGTGATTTGACGCTTGATGCGACTAATGATTTGACGCTTGATGTGACTTGCATCGCCGCACTCGAATTCGAAATACGAATGCGCTCGCAATCACACTCGGGCTCGGGTTCGCTAATTCCAAATTAACGATTTTCCGTCGCGTCATAATTAAATGATTACGCCTAGCGAATTCACTATTCTCGTCGCTAACGAATTAATTCTAAATTAATTCGTTCGCCCGAATTAAAATCTATTTTTAATTCCGCGTCGAAATCTAATTTCGTTTAATTTATCGAATATATTAATTTACCGATTAATTCCAAATTAATCAATCTCTCTCTTTAGACGATATTTTATCCCAGATAAAATATCTCCGTAATTAATCCCAGATTAATTTTTCTCTCTCTTCTATATAATCCCAGATTATTCAAGAGTGCGAGTTATGCATCATCGGTGGATTATCGGGAAGCGACCCATGAGATCCCCGGATAAGTTGGCAATAAATACGGTCGTCGGAGTATCCGAATCACGTACGTACCAAGTACTACGTTCTACCGATTTACGAGACAAGGTCGACTCCTAGCAAAGCACCAAGTCTACCCAATTCTCCGGACATATCCAGTTAAGAATATTAAGATCTGTATCAAGCGTAGTATACCATTGTATTGTGTATATCGGCCCAGTATCGGATAGTCACGTGCTAGGGCTGGGGCTGGATAAGTGTCTACCCCGTCCGAAGCACATGTCGGATGTCTGGTAACATAGTCTCTATAATCGGATATTCATGACCTGGTCACATATCCCGATTGGTTGCGCAACACTCAAGAGCACTAGTACCGTATCCTGCGTGACATCATCTCCACTATGACTGAAGTGATACTTCCGTCTTGACATCACACCTAATACACTACGACTCTCTGATAAACCCAGAAGTGGTGTAAGCAGAACCGGTTAAAGCCCTGTACCACCAAGACCAAAGTCTATCAATTATCGTAAGTATTAGCGATGTAAGTCTCAGGTTAAGACTATACACACCTACCTTGATTTCGGCCTCCCATAGACATATAGTCATAATACCAATGGGATTCCGAGGGGTCTATCCAGAGCGAAGCTGTTTCCCGTACCATCGGTGAAACACGACCTCCTATCGCACTTGCATAAGTATCCTATACTTATATATATGAGAACTATGCCGTTGTGCCCTCACACACACACAAGTGCAATACTAGCCTATTACGCATTATCGATGTCCAGTCTCGATAATACTCCGGCTAGGGATATTTAATGATTAATCCTTCGGGGACTGATACTGTCTCATATCATTCTCAGTCCAGGAACTAATCATAGGGACCTCTCTTCATTTATATATCTATGGTGATCTAATCACAAATGATGAGAGTATAATTTCCTTGTCACATACTTAATTTGCTACAACAACACAATGATCTGTGTAAATAGTGACGCTATGGGTCATTTTGTCCAACACCCAGTCACTTTCAAGTTCTCCTTCTCCATAGTTTAAGACAACATCCTTAGTTCTCTAAGATACTAAATATGTTCTTAACTTCAATCCGGTGACTATTATTTGGATTGGCCTGTTTGTGAATCCATATGCTCAAAGCATATGAACACCAGGTCACGTACATTTTTCAATATACGAGTTCTCACAGAGTTTTAACAACTTAATCTATTCCAGTAGATTTTTATTCCTAGAATAAAGGTTGTTTCTCCCAAGAATTCCATGGAGAATTTTCATGAAAGCCAAACTTTCACCGATTGTTATTTTATGGGAATATCATTTCCAAGAAATGATATGTCATCATTATTTATAAGACAGCCACTGTCAGTGCGCTCCCACTAACCTCCTTATATACACAAGAATCATTTCGTTTTGAATTAAATCATACTCCATTATGATTACATCAAAATGATTATCCCAAGAACCTAATGCTTGCTTCAATCCAATCATGGATCGATTAACCTGCAAACCTTGTTCGCTAGTTTTGGCACGACAAAACCGACATGATGTTATAAACATCATCCGAAAGGTTTCCTTTTAAGGAAAGTGATTTTCCGTTAAGCTGTCATATTTCATAAATGAAACATGCAGCTTTAGCAAGCATTATCCAAATGGATTTACCGTGGCAACAGGTAAAAGGTTGGATCGTAATCAACATAATGTTGATAACGATACCTTTCCGTTAAAAGCCTAGCTTTATATGTTGGTATGTTGCCTTCCATGTATGTCTTCCTTGAAGACTTATAAGTACCAATAGACACAATGCCTTGCGATGCATCAACTAGTATTCTAAACATAGTTGATATACATGGAATCCATTTCGGATTCATATGGCACTTTGCCATAATAGGGAGTTGATACCTTGTATCACTACCTCATACGTAGTCAGTTGGTATACCTCAATACGATAGACATCTTTATGAGGTGAGATCAGAAACCCATACCCCAGGTTGTTTTCTGACTCTCTCCGATCTACGCGGTTCTTGTGTATTCGAAGATTATTGGTAATAGTTTCATCATTGATGAAAAATTTATGTTCCACTTAAGATTCAGTGCCTTGAATAGTATTACTCTGATTTTCATCGAGTTTTACTATCCTCCCACTTACCACTGCATATTGGTATTCCTCTTAGGAAAACCGTATGGCGAGCAACAATGAAATTGTTCTCTGGTGAGATGTATAAGTACAATACTTATGGTATCCCACAGATAACCTACAATTGGCACTTATCTAATTTGGGTTTTAGTTTGGTATCATCCAAACATATGCCTAGCATCCCAAATATTCAGGATTGAGAAACCCAGTTTCTTTCCCGTTCATATCTAATATGAAATATGTCTAACAGATTTTATGGAACCTTATTCAAAATAAGTATTGCACTGTTTATGCTTATCCATTGAATGAAATGGTAGCTCAGAGCGACTCATGATTAACCTTATCATGTCCAACAAAATTCGGTTTATCCCTTTTGGACACACCGTCAAACTGACGTGTTCTGGAAAGAGTCCTTATTGAAAGAATACTATACTCTTTCAAGTATATTAGAAACTTATTGCTTAAGAATTTTTCAATTACGCTCTAATTGTGACGATTTAATACTTTAGCTGACCTGTTTGTCTATTTCGTGTCGAAACTTTAAAAGTTTCCATTTGCGTTCTTCAAAAGAAACACATAACCATAACGTGATGCCACATCCGTATAGGTCTCGAAATATTCATATCTACATCTAGCCTAGCTAGACATGGGCCCACTTGCTTCACTATGAACTAGGGCTAACAGATCTGTGGCATTTGCACTTTTACCAAGTAAAGGTGTTTTAGGCACTTTGCCCAATAAACTAGATTCATAGACTTTATTTGAATGGAATCAAATTAGTCCTAGTATCCATTCTTCAAAAGTGCGGATATACGATTCTGGTTTTAGTTGTGTCCCAGACAACAATGCCACAATTAGTTTCTTCTGATCAAATCAGTTTGAGCTATTTATATGTCATGTTATATGTTTGAGATATTTTATATTCAATATAAATTCTGTTATTCACATATAATGTGTTTATCTCAATATCATCTTTATATAATAAAACACTTTAGTGTTCTAGAATATAAAAGGTTCACCCGCAGCGGGTCAAACACTGATATAGAGATAATGTTTCTAGTCAAACTAGTTACATTATAACAGTGTCCAAATTTAGGTACACGCCTAAAGGTAGTTCCTAAACTTAGGTATCTACGGTTAAAACAGCGACTTTCATCCCATTTCCAATCCGCAGATCAAATCTCAACTGAAGTCAGTATTCTACTCACAGCAGATTCTGCACATCAGTACATATTTATGTACCATACTAAGTATTTAAAATCTAATTTTACTACTAGTAGTGAACATAATGTTGACAAACATATTTGAAGTCGGAGCCTTGCTCGTCTTCAATTCATTCATGTCTGTTTTGTTCAAACGGCAGTTACGCTTCCGCAATCCCGTTTGCCATAATAAGTAGACATTTTGGGATATGTCCTTTATCTTCCCAGAAGATTATAATGATTTTGCCTTTGCCCTTTTCAACACTCCAGAAGCCTTTGGCCAAGCCTTGGCCATGTAGAATATCGAAGTAAGGTGCGCCTTGCGCTACTTGCCTAATTGCAAACTTTGACTTTATCTCCCTGAGAATAATCATTAACTCTCCAGAGTCATTTATTTCATTTAGTACTTCTAAAATCTAAAGATAGATTTATGAAGATCCTTCAATTTCTTTATCATACATTAAGGATCTAATCCTTAGTTCTGATTAAGATATTAAGGAGTCTACTGTGACAAGCTTAATGGATTAAGCACTTAAGTTATCATTACATAAATCTTCCAAAGATTATGCTCGACTATTTGCTTAACTCCGGGGTTAGGCATAATATGTTATTTTATCAAATAAAGTAACTTATTATTTTCCAGGACCATCCTGAAATTTATTCCCAATTTTGAAAAATTAAACCATTTAAATACATTTTCGTTAGAATTATGCTTTGAATGTCAATCTTTCAATTACTTCTTGATTCTAATAGTCCAACTGTTTAATCAATGATTTAGGTACTATTTATTATAATGATTACAATAGTTCAACTATTTAATCAACTATAATTAATAGATTAAAATCAATTATATTGATTACTATAATCCAATTATATAACCAACTATAAATGAATAGTTTGAATATAGTCCAACTATTAATTAAAACAACGATTTAAATATTAGTCCAACTAACATTTAATTTGTAACGACGAATGATATTTGTTTGACCGCGTATGGCAAGTAATTAAACAAATATTGCAAATTCAATTCTTGCCTCCCACTATTTTTCGGCGAGCCTCTAACCCTGTCGAGTACTCGGGAAACTGTGTTTCCTAGTGGGCTAGGATACCATTAAATATCACACAATCTTGACTTTGGCCAACAAATTATATGATAATTAACTAGGTAGATCTCTACGATCAATTGGATCCAATCCAATTCCTAGATCCGATAGGGGGACATCCAAGTCCGAAACATTTATCATATATATGTCAATTCATTCAATGTATTACCTAACCTTTTTCCTTTGAATCAACTAAGTATTGGCTTTGGCACAACAAACTTAGTGTACCCAGTTAAGCGCGACCCATTGACCATGGAAAGCTTCGTAATCAATGTCGATGGACAAGAAGTGGTCTTGACTTTGGCCAACAAACCACAACTTGGACAAGACACCAATATGGAACAAAGCTCCCGTGATTCAAACACATCCTCGACGGACAAAAGCCTTGACTTTGGCCAACAAGCCAATGCCAGTCTTGGATCTTGAGTAAGAATCACTCAACGGAAGGAAAAACGCTTAATATTATGTTAGGGTTTTTCGCGTGCAAATTGACAACCAATTTATTATCTTTGTTAAGGTCTCATCATCATACACCCTTAAACATGCATTCTAAACACATAATAAATCACATATGAATAAATAATAATGATATGCAGATGGATACTTTACACATTGATCCTAGATCAAATCTCTCCCTTTCACTCTCCCGCTAGCACATGTATCACTTCTACCCATTACACTACACTTCTAAAGAAATCTCATTTACATTGAGGGGAATAGGTGAGAATAGAATACAAAGAATAATGAGGTGATAAGGCTAGACACTCAGGTCCAATTAATAAATCAAATTTACTACAACAATTTCTAAAATTTTCCCACCCTTCTAATATCCATTCGATATACATTATTCATGCATCGCAACCATATATTCACACAAGCATGTTATCAATCAATCTAATCAAATTAATTAATCTGATAATTAGTGATCATCCAATGTTCAAACAACGATTTGATTTTGCTCGAGTCAAACTCGATTTCCGAATAAGTACTCAAAGTACGAATTCATTAATTAAATTAAACTACAATGTTAAATCCAATTTAATTTGTATTTAATTCTAATCCACTATTTAATTCCAAATTAAATAACACACTTTATTTAACGAACTTTACGATTTAAATTCCAAATTTAATCGCAACGCGTCTCAAAGACCGATTAACGTCCAACGTCAATTTAATTCAAGTCCAATGGGCTTTTAATTAATTTCTCAAGGCGTGGACTTTTGGTCAACCGAGTCAAACCGAATAACCGAAATCCAATCCGAAAATTACCCCATAAGTCTAGAAATCAATTTAGGCCCATTAGGCCCAATTAAACTTTAAAGGTCCATTAACTCGCATTTGGGCTTTATGGAAGCGGTTTTGGGCCTAATTGGATCCAACCAATTTTGCCTAAACCCAACTTTGTACAACAAAGCCCAATAAGCCCAATTACAACACTTAAGCCCAATTTCACAAAATAGACCCAAATAATTAAATCATAAAATTCCAAATTCTTAATTTAATTACCAAAGTGTATAACATGATTAATTACCCAAATTAACATTTCTAAAACATCAATATACACAATAAATCATGCTTATTTATATTAAATCATGCCCAACACAATTTAATTAAAATCAAACCCAATTACATGCTTTAAAGTCTTGGCCAAGGGAGGGGATTTGTGTCCGATTCGAATTCAATATAATTAATTCCACAATCGACATTAAATCATCATCTCGAATGATTTCCAACACATCCAATGATCAAAAATCAAAAAAATTCCAAGACATTAGGGCACCATTAGGATTCGGCCAAGCTAACCCATTTGGGGAAAAATGATCCAATCATTATTTCATGAAATTGATCCAATCAATCTTGAATTAAACATGTATTAAGCATACTCAATCATCCAATTTCATTAAATCATGCTCAAATACATTTTACCCAATTTTAAGCCCTAAACTTTTTCATGCTCAAACCTTGCTCTAGATGCCATTGTTGGTTTCTATTAAGGTCACAAGATCAATAATAAGCATGAAATATGTGTGAATACCAATGATGAAGTTGCGGAATACTTACATCGATCGGTTGAGCGACGCTTTGACGAACAAAACTTCATTTTCCCCTTGCTAGTGCATTCGGCAGTGGGCTGAAATTCTGTCCAGAATTTTTAGTTTTGTTTCATCATTTGAAGCTCCAAGCTTTGTGATTAAATGATTCCAAGCTCGCGGGTGGGTTTCCCTATCACCTACGGACAACTCCGAGTGTTCTAGCACCAAGATTTTGCAACAAAATCAATACATTTCTCCCCTCACTGCTCACGGTTTTGGGTAGAAAACTGAACATGAAAATGCCCATTTGGGCGTGAGATAGAGAGAAGAAAGAGAGGAGAGATTGGAGGAAAGAGAGAGATAAAAAGGTGTAATGGTTTTTGGTAATTGTTTTCACAAACATATACCAAATTTTGGCTTTAAAAAAAAGTCAAACCAAAAAGCCAACAACCATCCATCACTATTCACATCAAGTCACATCCATCAAGTGACATGTTGTCATATCACTCAATCAATCAAGTTGTCAAGTCACATCAAAGTGAAAAGTGATTTGACGCTTGAAATGACTAGTGATTTGACTCTTGATGCGACTAATGATTTGACGCTTGATTTGACTTACGTGCCGCACTCAAATTCGAAATGCGAATGCGCTCGTAAATAATCTCGGGCTCGGGTTCACTAATTCCAAATTAACGAATTTTCTGTTCCGTCGTAATTAAATATAATTTAATTAAATAATCATGCCTAGTATAATTACTATTCATGTCGCTAACGAATTAATTCTAAATTAACTTGTTCGCCCGAATTAAAATCTAATTTTAATTCCACGTCGAAATCCAATTTCTTTTAATATATCGAATATATTAATTTACCGATTAATTCCAAATTAATCGTTATCTCTCTTTAATTGATATTTTATCCTAGATAAAATATCTCCGAAATTAATCCCAGATTAATTTTCTCTCTCATCTAATTAATCCCAGATTAATTAAAGTACGAGTCATACGTCATCGGTGAATCTTTGGGAAGTAATGAGTGGCATTTATATCACTATTTCCCACTCATTTAACCTAATATTTTGTATAGTTACTTGAGTTTTGTGAATGTTTTGATGTGTTTTTGTTTATTCAGCAGATAAAAATAATATTCGGACTTAATGGAATCAACTCGGGGTTAAAACGATGAAATTTGGAGAAAAAAATGTCAAAAACGGAAATTTACTATATGCGTCACGAAGTGCAGTCCGAAATTCCAGTTTTGCGCAAGTTTCATATTTTGGCCATAACGTTTACATATGATATCCGATTGAGCTGATTCAAATTGCAGATTAAAGAAGACGCAAAGATCTACAACTTTGAAGATTTAATTATTTTCGAATTATGAAGTTTGGAAGGCCGAAATAGATGAACAATCCAATATATGTTGAGTAATTACTATTGTCATTTTCAAAATATAAAATAAAAATAATAAAATAACAATATAAAAATTTGTCAAACTTCCACCAAACATGCAACCATGTTTGGTGCCTTGTTTGGTGCCATGTTTGGTGGAGTGTTTTGTGGAGTGTCTTGTGGCATGTTTGGTGGAGTGTTTGGTGGAGTAATTCGTGGAGAAATTGGTGGAAGCCTTTAGGTTTTTCTATAAATACCAAGCCATTTCATTTGTAATTCTCATGCTATCCTTAGGTTTTTGTAAGGAATTTAAAGATTGCATCTTGTTTGTATTTATTTTCAGTATTTAATTTATGCATTTTTATTTTCAGTAATAGTAGTTCTTCTTCTTCTTCTTCTCTTTTCTTTTATGTTTAGTAGTTAGATTTCCGCTGGGGGGAAGGGTGAAACTTTTATTATTTTAATTTAGATTAATCTCCCTTAATTATAATATGAAAATTATAATTCAAATTAAAAGAATTGCCGCCTTAATGGCTGGTTTTATTTATTTGACATAAAGTAACACCGCCTATATGGTCGGTCTTTAGGTGATAGATAATTACCGCCTATATGGCTGGTTTATGAATAAATAATGTTACCGCCTATATGGCTGGTTTATGGATAAATAATGTTGCCTTCTTTATGGCTGGTTGGACTTAATTAAAATCTGACTTAATGGGGATACCACTTATATGGTCGGTTGGTAATATCACGGATAATTTCTGTATTATAATAAGAGAGATTTCTAAATTAGGAATAGTAATGGTGGATCCCTCAACCCCCAGTATTTTATTTTTATTCTAGAGAAGTGATGAAACGCAATATCCATGCTTAATAATTGATTTTCTTTTTATGGGTAATTCTTTAGTTTGTTTATTGAGTCTTAAGCTTAATGCTTCTTATTGTCTGGTCACTAATAAGATTGATGTGGTAAACTTAAAATGAACTAGACATAGGGACTTTAGGTTTCAGCCTTAGATTCAATAGCTCACGATCTTCCTTGAGGATAGATAACCATTTAATATATTTCCTTACAGGATAGGAATATACATGTCGGGCGTGGGTAGCCATATTTGAAACTTGGTCTTAATTAATCCAGGTAATTTGGTTGACATAGGAATATGGTTCAATTGAGTTATACTGGGTATTTGTGTCTGACCATCGGAAGAGGCTTTTGCATATCATCGTGTTCCAGGTTAGCAAATTAATTTATTACACATAAATAAGAGAGTCAATTCATCCTTAGGATAATATTGTGTGGAGTCACGACCCTAGATCTTTGAGTCTTTTGTTATTTTCCTTAGTATTTTTTATTTATTTTTTATTTATTTATTTTAATTAGAAAATCCACATTCAACCATCCAAAAGCAATCAATTCCCTTTTCCCTATAACTAGATACCTGTAAATAAATAAATTCAATAATTAATAATAATAGTAGGAATTAAGTCTTCGTGGGATCGATATTTTTATACTACTTGAATGATACGTGCGCTTGCGTTATACGCGTGTGATTACGCACTGGTCAAGTTTTTGGTGCCGTTGCCGGGGATTTATTTTTCTTGAGTTATTAATTTTGAAGCCATCTAATTTACTTATATCTAATTTTCTTTATTTTATCTATAATTTTTTATTTATTTCTTTTGTTTTCAGGTGGTAAAAATGGAACACTATTGGGAGATTGAGAGATTACGTGCTTTACAAGAAGATACACCCCACATCTGGGAGCAACAGTCTTTTTTCTGAGGCATGTTGTACAGCCCAACGAATATCACTGGATGTCAGAACCAAGTAACATTACATTTGCTCAACAGAACGATATGGGGAGATGTGTGATATGTGTGGTAACCACCTGAGCAATCAATGTATATACCATTCAGAGTGGCATAATTATTGGAATCATTCAAGGTACGAAGAACCATCACATTTTCCATCTTATCCACCATCTACCTATGATCTTCATCAAGAACCAGAACCATTAGAGGAAGAACAATTGGTTGACATGCTCAAGAAAAGTATTGAAAAGTGGGATGCAATGCTTCAGAGTCAAGAAGCATCCATTCAGAGACTGACAGAACAAAAGAGGAAGAAGCTTGATTTTGTGGCAAAATCCAAGTGCGAGCACACCTAAGGAGGCATACGAAGGTGATACGGAAACCCACCCACGAGCCGGAAATCATTTGACGAAGCTTGGAGCTCTATTTCTTGGATCAAAATCTGAAATTTTGGGCAGAAAAATCTGCACTGCAGTGGCACCAAAATGGAGGGCAAAAATCATTTTGTTTGTTGTCGAATCATCTCAACCGATCGATGTGAGTATTCCGCTACCTCCGTTGATGTTTTCACATGTTATTTTGATGCTTATATTGATATTGGGACCTAATTAGAAACCAACAATTCACCTACTAGATCTAGGAATTGGATGAGGTCTAATTTATCTTAGAGATCTACCTAGTTAAGTTTCATACAACTTTTTGGCCAAAGTTAAGGTTGTGTGTTATTTAACGGGATCTTAGGCCACTAGGAAACTAGGTTTCCCAAGTACTCCACATAGGGTTAGAGGCTCGCCGAAAAATAGTGGGAGGCAAGTATTGAATTTACAATTTCGTTTAGATACTTGCCAATACGCGTTCATTTCATTTTTCGTCATTAATTATTTAAATATAAATATATTAGTTGGACTAATATTCAATTATTTTTTTATTAAAACAGTTTGACTATATTCAAACTTCTTCATTTATAGTTAATTATATAATTGGATTTTAATAATCAATATATTTGAATTTAACCAATCAAATTGTAATTAATTATATAGTTAGACTATGGTAATAATTACATTAGATTGTACCCGAAATCGTTGATTGGATAATTGGACTATAGCAATCAAGATAACTGAAAGATTAACGTCAAAGAACATAATCCTAGGTGAAAATGTCTTTAATGGCATAATTTTCTAGAATGGGACAGGATAGTCCTGGGAGTCGAGAAGTTACTCTATTTGATAGAGAAACCTCTCGGACCTAAGCCCGATTTCGAGCGAATAGTGGAGCATGAGCTTTGGAAGACTCATCGTGATGAAAACCTTATTGCTCAATCTGTTATGCTTGCCACAATGACTCCTTAATTTCTTCGTCAGAACTAAGGATAAGATTCTTAAACCATGATGTTGAAATTAAAAGATCTTCATAGATCTATTCTTAGATATTATAAGTACTAATTGCAAGAGAAAAACACTTGGAGAGTTAATGGCTATGCTCAAGGATAAAGAGCCAGAGCTTGCAAAAGGGCAAGAAGCACAAGATGCATCTTACTTCAACATCCCAGAAGGTCAAGGCTTGGCCGAAGGCTTCTAGGGATATGAAAAAAAGGGCAAGGGTAAATCATCACAGTCTTCTAGGAAAACAAAGGACATATCCCAAGATGTCTACCTAAACTGTGGCAAACGGGGTCACTAGAAGCGTGAATGCCGTATGCACAAGGCAGACATGAAGGAAGTGAAGGTGGGTAAGGCTCCGACTTCAAGAATATTTATTATAAACATAACCACTACTAGTTTAAAATTGAATTTTTTATACTGGATGAGGAACATACATATATACTGATGTGCGGGATCTGCTGATGTGCGGGATACTGACTTTAGATGAGATCGAACTGCGAGTCAGAAACGGGACGAGAGTCGCTGTTTTGGCTGTGGGAACCTAAGTTTTGGAACTGCTTTTTGGGCATGTACTTAAATTAGGAGACTGTTATAATGTACCTAGTTTGACTAGAAATATTATTTCTATATCTTGTTTAACTCGTTGCGAGTATTCTTTTTTTTTTTCTAGAACACTAAGTGTTTTGTTTATAAAGATGATATAGAGATATACACATTAGATGTGAATAATAGTATTTATATTTTAAATATAAATGAATCTCTAACATATAATATGACAAACAATAGCTCAAACTTTATAAATCTGTTGAGACTTAAAAGTGGTATTGTTTTCTGGGACACATTAACAAGACTCGTATATCCACACTTTTGAAGAATGGATACTAGGACAGATTTGATTCTAATTCAAATGATGTCTACAAATCTAGTTTATTAGGCAAAGTGCCTAAAACACCTTTCACTTGGTAAAAGTGCAAATGCCACCGATATGTTAACCCTCGTTCATAGTGCCGTAAGTGGGCCTATCTCTAGCTAGGCTAGAGGTGGATATGAATACTTCGTAACCTTTACGGATGTGGCATTGCGTTACGGTTATGTGTATTTTATGAAACATAAATGAGAAAATTTTGAGTAATTCAAAGAGTTTCGACAAGAAGTATAAAAACTGATCTGCAATAGTATTAAAACATCACGATTGGACCGTGGTGGAAATACTTAAGCAATAAGTTTCTCGATTATTTGAAAAAGTATGGTATCTTTCATAGTGGACTCCTCTCGGAACACCTCAATTTGACGGTGTGTCCGAACAGAGAAATCGAACTTTGTTGGACATAGTAAGGTTAATGATGAGTCACTCTGAGCTACTAATTCCCTTATGAGGATACGCATTAAATAGTGCAATACTTATTTTGAATAAGGTTCCATGTAAATATGTTAGACAGACTTCATATTAGATATGAACAGGAAAGAAACCAGGTTTCTCATTCCTGAACATTTGGGAATGTTGGGCATATAATTGAATGTTTGGATGATACCAAACTAGAACCCAAATAGGATAAGAACCTAATTTGTAGGTTATCCTGGGGAAACCAAAGTATAGTACTTATATAACTCATAAGAGAACAATGTAATTGTTGCTCTCCCCGGGGTAATTACTAAGAGGAATACCTAAATGCAGTGGTAAGTGGGAGGAAAGTAAAACTCGATAAAAATCAGAGTAATACTGTTCCAGGCACCGAATCCTCACAGAACACCAACAGTTCATCAGGGAAGAAAATGTACCAATAATATTCGAATACACAAGAACCATGTAGGTCGAAGAGAGTAAGAAAACAACCTATGAGGTACTGGTTTCTTATCTCACCTCATGAAGATGTCAATCTTATTGAGGAAAATGAAACCACTACGTATGAGGAAATGATGCAAGGTATCGACTCTCTTTTATGGAAAAGTTCCATGTGTTGGACAATGATGACCCATAGTGTCACTATTTGTACAGATCATTGTGTTGTTGTACAAATTAACTATGTGACAAAGGAAATTGCACTCTTATCATTTGTGATTAGATCACCTTAGATATATGAATGATGAGAGGTCCTTATGATTTGTTCCTTGATTGAGAATGATATGAGACAGTATCAATCAACGAAGGATAAATCATTAAATATCCCTAGTCAGAGTATTATCGAGATTGGACATCGATAAATACGTAAAAGACTAGTATCGAACTTGTGCGCGTTGTGAGGGCACAACAACATAGTTATCATATATTTAAGTATTGGATACTTATGCAAGTGCGATACGAGGTTGTGTTTCACCGATGGTACGGGAAACAGCTTCGCTCTGGATAGACCCCCTCGGAATCCCATTGGTAGTTTAACTATGTGTCTATGGGAGTCCGACATCAGGGTAGGTGTATTTGGTCTTAACCTGAGACTTCTACCGCTAATGCTTACGACAATCAATATACTTTGGTTGAGGTCGTCTAGGGCTTTAACCGGTTCTATGTACGCCGATACTAGGTATATTGAGAATCGTAGAGTATTGGGTGTGATGTCAAGACGGAAGTATCACTCCAGTCATAGTGGAGATGATGTCACGCAGGATACGGTATTAGTACTCTTAAGTACTGCGCGGCCATCGGGATATTATGACTAGGTTATGTATATCCGATTATAGAGACTAGTTACCAGACATCCGACATGTGCTTCGTACGGGGCAGACACAACTCCAGTCCCAGGCCTAGCACGTGACCATCCGATACTGGACCGACATGCACTATACGATGTATACTATGCCTGATATAGATCACATATTCCTGTAAGGATATTTCCGGAGAATTGGGTAGGCATGGCGCTTTGCTAGAAGCCAACCTTGTCTTGTGAATCGGTAAAACGTAGTACTTGGTACGCACGTGTTCGGATAGTCCGACGACCGTATTTACTGCCAACATATCTGGAGATCTCATGGGTCGCTTCCCAATGATTCACCAATGATGTATGACTCGTACTTTAATTAATATGGGATTAATTCGATGAGGGAGAAAATTAATCTAGGATTAATTTCGGAGATATTTTATCTAGGATAAAATATCAATAAAAGAGAGATAACGATTAATTTGGAATTAATCGGTAAATTAATATGTTTGATATATTAAACAAAATTGGATTTCGACGCGGAATTAAAATTAGATTTTGATTCGGGCGAACGAATTAATTTAGAATTAATTCGTTAGCGACTTGAATAGTGATTTTGCTAGGCGTAATCATTTAATTACGACGCGACGAAAAATTTGCTAATTAGGAATTAGCGAACCCGAGCCCATGAGTGATTACGAGCGCATTCGAATTTCGAATTCGAATGCGGCACGCGAGTCATGTCAAGTGTCAAATCATTCGTCACATCATGCGTCAAATCAAACGTCACTTTGAGTGATATGACATTTGATTGATTGATGTGATTGATTAATTGAAAAGCAACTTGACACTTTGAGTGATGTGAGTTGTTGAAATAGTGCAAGTGGTTGGAAAAGTATTTACCATTTGATAATTAATTGGTAAATCTTTGATATATTTTATGGAAAATATATAAAGCATTTTGGAATTGTTTTACCAACCAACTCAACACATTTTCATCTCTCTTTCTTCTCCAAAAGCTCACGCCCAAGACAGTGAACTGCTCACGATTTTGGCGTGAATGATTAGCAGAATTTGGCCATTTTTGTGGCAATTTTGGCGATTGCTTGCACACCGAGAGTTGTACGAAGGTGTTAGGGAAAATCACCCACGAGTCAGGAATTGTTTGACGCAAATTCGAGGCTCAATTTCATGAAGCAAAACTGAAAACAGTGGGCAGAAAATCTGCACTGCAGTGGCAGAATTTGGATGGCTAAAATCAAGTTTTGTTCTTCATCAAATCGTCTCAACCGATCGATGTGAGTATTCCGCAACTTCTTCGATTTGTTTTCACACATTTTTCATGCTTGTTTGATGATCTTGGGACCTAGATAATAACCAACACCATGAAGTCCGAAATGGATTCCCTGTATACCAACTAAGTTTGGATACTGGTTGATGTACCAGGAGGCATTGTGCCTATTGGTACTATATGAGTCTCCAAGGAAGACATACATGGATGGTAACACACAAATTTACACAGCTAGGCTTGTACAGAAAGGGTATCGTCAAAGATACAGTGTCGACTACAACGAAACATTTTCGCTTGTTGCCATGATTAAATCCATTTGGACAATGCTTGCTATTGCTGCATATTTCGTTTACGAAATATGGAAAATGGACGTCAAAACCACTTTCTATAACAGAAACCTTTGGGAGGATATTTACAACGTCCTGACGGTTTTGTTGTGCCAAAACATGCAAACAAGGTTTGCAAGATAAATCAATCCATTTATGGATTAAAAAAAAGCATTGTGTTCTTGGAACCAGTGTTTTGATGTAATCATAATGGTATATGATTTAATTCAAAACAAAGATTATTCTTGTGTATATAAGAAGGTTAGTGAGAGCGCACTGACAGTGAATGTCCTATAAGTTGATGATGTATTGCTTCTTAACAATAACATTCCCATATTATAATCAGTGAAAGCTTGGTTTTCATTAAATTCTCTATGAAATACCTGGGAGAAGCAGGCTTCATTCTAGGAATAAAAATCTACTAGGATAGATCTAGAAAGATGCTGATAAATCTCTCAGAGTTTGTACGTTTTTGAAATGTATGTGACTTGATGTCTCATATGCTTTGAGCATATGTAGACACTATAAGGCCAATCTAGGTGATGGTCACTGGATTGATCTAGAGAACATCATTGAATATCTTGGACGAACTAAGGATGCTTTCTTAATTTATGGAGAAGGAGAACTTGAGGTGACTAGGTTCACCGCTGCAAGTTTCCAAACCGATAAAGATGACTTTAAGTCGCAATAAGGGTACTTATTTAGTTTGAATAATGGAACGGTGAGCTGGAAATCTTCCAAGCAAGATATTGTTACCGAATAAACAACAAAAGATGAATATTACTGCAGCTGAGGTAGCAAGAGAAGCATTTTGGATCCATATAAACCTAATTAGATTAGGTGTAGTTCTGTTAGCAGCTGAGCTAGGCTACAACACATGCTAAATAATTAATGGTCTCATCAATGATCTAAGTATATACTTCGACTATTTCATCTGATTTATCAGCTCATACATCGTGGCGATGTGATGATCGAATGAAACGCATCAGATAATAACCTTGCATATCCATTGTCGAAAGTTGTATCTCAGCTGAAGTTTGATTGACCGTACATAGTTCAGGTGTAGGACACTTGAGTGATTGGCTATAGGCCAAGTGGGGGATTATTGGATAATTATGACCCATAGCATCACTATTTGTACAGAATATGGTGTTGTTATACAGATTAACTATATGACAATGGAAATTGCTCTTTTATCATTTGTAATTGGATTACCGGGATATATAAATGATAAAAGTCCATATGATTAGTACCAGATTAAGAAGATATGAGATAGTATTAATCCACGTAAGGTTTAATCAGTAAATATCCCTAGTCGTAGTATTATGAGGCTAGACATCAATAATGTGGAATAGACTAGTATTACCCTTATGCGTGCTATGAAAGCATAACGATATAGTTCTCATATATTTGGGTAATGGATACTCATGCAAGTGTTATAGGAGGTTCTGTTTACCGATGGTATGGAAATAACTTTACTCTGGATAGAACCCTCGGAATCCCATTGGTAGTATGACTATGTGTCTATGATTTGGTATTAACCTGAGACTTGCATCGCTAATACTTGCGACAATTATTATACCTTGGTTTTGGTCGTCCGGGGCTTTAACGGGTTCTGTGTACGCCTCTTTTGGGTATATTGAGAATTGTAGTGTATTGGATGTGATGTCAAGATGGAAGTATCACTTCAGTCATATGGAGATGATGATCACGTAGGATACGAAACTGGTACTCTTGTATGCTGCAGCTATCGGGATAATATGATAAGGTCATGATTGTCTGATTATAGAGACTAGTTACCAGAGATCCGATATATGCTTCGTACGGGGCAAACACAATTCTAGCCTCAGGCCTAGCATGTGACATTCGATACTGGATCGTAATACGTAATACTGTTGGTTTCTATTAGGTCCCAAGATCAATAATAAGCATGAAATATGTGTGAAAAACAACGACGAAGTTACGAAATACTTACATCGATCGGTTGAGCGACGCTTTGACGAACAAAACTTCATTTTCCCCTTGCTAGTGCATTCGACAGTGGGCTGAAATTCTGTCCAGAATTTTCAGTTTTGTTTCATCATTTGAAGCTCCAAGCTTTGTGATTAAATGATTCCAAGCTCGCAGGTGGTTTTCCCTATCACCAACGGACAACTCCGAGTGTGCTAGCACCAAGATTTTGCAACAAAATCAATGCATTTCTCCCCTCACTGCTCACGGTTTTGGGCAGAAAATTGAACAAGAAAATGCCCATTTGGGCGTGAGATAGAGAGAAGAAAGAGAGGAGATATTGGAGGAAAGAGAGAGATAAAAAGGTGTAATGGTTTTTGGTAATTGTTTTCACAAACATATACCAAATTTTGGCTTTAAAAAAAGTCAAACCAAAAAGCCAACAACCATCCATCACTATTCACATCAAGTCACATCCATCAAGTGACATGTTGTCATATCACTCAATCAATCAAGTTATCAAGTCACATCACTCAAAACGACTAGCGATTTGACGCTTGAAACGACTAGCGATTTGACGTTTGATGCGACTAATGATTTGACACTTGATTTGACTTACGTGCCGCACTGGAATTCGAAATGAGAATGCACTCGTAAATAATCTCGGGCTCGGGTTCGTTAATTCTAAATTAACGAATTTTCTGTTGCGTCGTAATTAAATCTAATTTAATTAAATAATCATGCCTAGCATAATTACTATTCACGTCGCTAAAGAATTAATTCTAAATTAACGCGTTCGCCCGAATTAAAATCTAATTTTAATTCCACGTCGCAATCCAATTTCGTTTAATATATCGAATATATTAATTTACCGATTAATTCCAAATTAATCGTTATCTCTCTATAATTGATATTTTATCCTAGATAAAATATCTCTGAAATTAATCCCAGATTAATTTTCTCCCTAATCTAATTAATCCCAGATTAATTAAAGTGCGAGTCATACGTCATCGGTGAATCTTTGGGAAGCGACCCATGAGATCCCAGGATATGTTGGCAGTAAATTCGGTCATCGGACTATCCGAACACTTAAGTACCTCGTACTATGTTTTACAGATTTATAAGACAAGGTTGCCCTCTAGCAAAGCGCCATGCCTACTCAATTCTCCGGAAATATCCTTACAGGAATAAAGGATCTGTATCAGGCGTAGTATACGTGGTATTGCGTATTTCGATCCAGTATCGAACTGTCACGTGCTAGGCCTGGGGCTGGAGCTGTGTCTGCCCCGTACGAAGCACATGTCGAATGTCTGGTAACTAATCTCTATAATCGGATGAACATGACCTAGCCATATCATCCCGATGACTGCAGTACTTAAGAACACCAGTACCGTATCCTACGTGACATCATCTCCACTATGACTGGAGTGACACTTCCGTCTTGACATCACACCCAACACACTACGATTCTCAATATAACCAGTATAGGCGTACACAGAACCTGTTAAAGCCCTAGACGACCGCAACCAAAGTATATTGATTATCGTAAGTATTACCGGTGCAAGTCTCAAGTTAAGACCAAATACACCTACCCCGATTTCGGACTTCCACAGACACATAGTCATACTACCAATAGAATTCCGAGGGGATCTATCCAGAGTGAAGCTATTTCCCGTACCATCGGTGAAACACAACCTCCTATTACACTTGCATGAGTATCCTATACCCAAATATATGAGAACTATGCCGTTATGCCCTCACAACGCGCACAAGTGTAATACTAGTCTTTTACGTATTCATCGATGTCTAATCTCGATAATACTCTGACTATGGATATTTAATGATTTATCCATCATGGACTAATACTGTCTCATATCATTCTCAATCCAGGAATAAATCATAAGGACCTCTCATCATTTATACATCTAGGTGATCTAATCACAAATGATAAGAGTGCAATATCCTTTGTCACATAGTTAATTTGTACAACAACACTATGATCTGTACAAATAGTGATGTTATGGGTCATAATTGTCCAACAATCTCCCACTTGGCCTATATCCAGTCACTCGAGTGTCTTACAACCGAACTGTGTACGGTTGGCTCAAATTGCTGAGGAAACGCTTTCGTCAGTGGATTTACATGATTATCATCTGATGCGATTTATTCGATCATCATATCGCAATGATGTATGATCCGAACGAATCAGATGAATATCAAAGTATGTATCTGGTTCGTTGATGAGACCATTAATTCTTTAGCCTATGCTGACGCCTAGCTCAGCTGCTAACAGAACTATATTTAATCTAATTAGATTTGTTATTGACCCAGATGGCTTCTATTGCCGCCTCAGCTGCAGCAATAACCCGCATTTGTTGTTTATTCGGTAACAGTATCTTGCTTGGAAGATTTCCAGCTCACTGTACCGTAATTCAAACTGTATAGTACCGTTTGTGACTTTTAGTCGTTTTATCGGTTAGGAAACTTGCTACAGTGATCCCAGTCACTTTCAAGTTCTCATTCTCCATAGTTTAAGACAGCATCCTTAGTTCTCTAAGATTCTAAATATGTTCTTAACTTCAATCCAGTGACTATTACTTGGATTGGCCTGTTTATGAATCCATATGCTCAAAGCGTATGAGACACCAGGTCACGTACATTTTTCAATATACGAGTTCTCACAGAGTTTTAACAACTTAATCTATCCCAGTAGATTTTTATTCCTAGAATAAAGGTTGTTTCTCCCAAGAATTCCATGGAGAATTTTCATGAAAGCCAAGCTTTCACCGATTGTTATTTTATGGGAATATCATTTCCAAGAAATGATATGTCATCATTATTTATAAGACAGCCATTGTCAGTACGCTCACACTAACCTCCTTATATACACAAGAATCATTTCGTTTTGAATTAAATCATACTCCATTATGATTACATCAAAACGATAATTCCAAGAACCTAATGCTTGCTTTAATCCAATCATGGAACGATTAACCTGCAAACCTTGTTTGCTAGTTTTGGCACGACAAAACCGACAGGATGTTATAAACATCCTCCGAAAGGTTTCCTTTTAAGGAAAGCGATTTTCCGTTAAGCTGTCATATTTCATAAATGAAACATGCAGCTTTAGCAAGCATTATCCAAATGGATTTACCGTGGCAACAGGTAAAAGGTTGGATCGTAATCAACATAATGTTGATAACGATACCTTTCCGTTAAAAGCCTAGCTTTATATGTTGGTATGTTGCCTTCCATGTATGTCTTCCTTGAAGACTTATAAGTACCAATAGGCACAATGTCTTGCGATACATCAACTAGTATTCTAAACATAGTTGATATACATGGAATCTATTTCGGATTCATATGGCACTTTGCCATAATAGGGAGTTGATACCTTGTATCACTACCTCATACGTAGTCAGTTGGTATACCTCAATAAGATAGACATCTTTATGAGGTGAGATCAGAAACCCATACCCCAGGTTGTTTTCTGACTCTCTCCGGTCTACGCGGTTCTTGTGTATTCGAAGATTATTGGTAATAGTTTCATCATTGATGAACTATTTATGTTCCACTTAAGATTCAGTGCCTTGAATAGTATTACTCCGATTTTCATCGAGTTTTACTATCCTCCCACTTACCACTGCATATTGGTATTCCTCTTAGGAAAACCGCATGGCGAGCAACAATGAAATTGTTCTCTAGTGAGATGTATAAGTACAATACTTATGGTATCCCACGGATAACCTACAATTGGCACTTATCCAATTTGGGTTTTAGTTTGGTATCATCCAAACATATGCCTAGCATCCCAAATATTCAGGATTGAGAAACCCAGTTTCTTTCCCGTTCATATCTAAAATGAAATCTGTCTAACAGATTTTATGGAACCTTATTCAAAATAAGTATTGCACTATTTATGCTTATCCTTTGAAGGAAATGGTAGCTCAGAGCGACTCATGATTAACCTTATCATGTCCAACAAAATTCGGTTTATCCCTATTGGACACACCGTCAAACTGACGTGTTCCGGAAGGACTCCTTATTGAAAGAATACTATATTCTTTCAAGTATATTAGAAACGTATTGCTTAAGTATTTTTTAATTACGATCTAACTGTGACGATTTAATACTTTAGCCGACCTGTTTGTCTATTTCGTGTCGAAACTTTAAAAGTTTCCATTTGCGTTCTTCAAAAGAAACACATAACCATAACGCGATGCCACATCCGTATAGGTCTTGAAATATTCATATCTACATCTAGCGTAGCTAGACATGGGCCCACTTGCTTCACTATGAACTAGGGCTAACAGATCTGTGGCATTTGCACTTTTACCAAGTAAAGGTGTTTTAGGCACTTTGCCCAATAAACTAGATTCGTAGACTTTATTTGAATGGAATCAAATTAGTCCTAGTATCCATTCTTCAAAAGTGCGGCTATAAGTTCTGGTTTTAGTTGTGTCCCAGACAACAATGCCACAATTAGTTTCTTCTGATCAAATCAGTTTGAGCTATTTATATGTCATGTTATATGTTTGAGATATTTTATATTCAAAATATAAATTCTGTTTTTCACATCTAATGTGTTTATCTCAATATCATCTTTATATAATAAAACACTTTAGTGTTCTAGAATATAAAGGTTCACCCGCAGCGGGTCAAACACTGATATAGAGATAATGTTTCTAGTCAAACTAGTTACATTATAACAGTGTCCAAATTTAGGTACACGCCCGAAGGTAGTTCCTAAACTTAGGTATCTACGGTTAAAACAGCGACTTTCATCCTGTTTCCAATCCGCAGATCAAATCTCAACTGAAGTCAGTATTCTGCTCACAGCAGATTCTGCACATCAGTACATATTTATGTACCATACTAAGTATTTAAAATCTAATTTTAATACTAGTAGTGAACATAATGTTGACAAACATATTTGAAGTCGGAGCCTTGCTCGTCTTCAATTCCTTCATGTCTGTTTTGTTCAAACGGCAGTTACGCTTCCGCAATGCCGTTTGCCATAATTAAGCAGACATTTTGAGATATGTCCGTTATCTTCCCAGAAGATTATAATGATTTTGCCTTTGCCCTTTTCAACACTCCAGAAGCCTTTGGCCAAGCCTTGGCCATGTAGAATATCGAAGTAAGGTGCGCCTTGCGCTACTTGCCTAATTGTAAACTTTGACTTTATCTCCCTGAGAATAGTCATTAACTCTCCAAGAGTCATTTATTTCAATTTAGTACTTCTAAAATCTAAAGATAGATTTAAGAAGATCCATCAAATTCTTTATCATACATTAAGGATCTAATCCTTAGTTCTGATTAAGAAATTAAGGAGTCTACTGCGACAAGCTTAATGGATTAAGCACATCCTTAGTTTTGATTTGTTGAAAGATGGCATGGATTTACTTATAACACACTCAAACTTATTCGAACACACAAACTCACTATATATTAATTTGTTCCACTTTAGAAGTGCAAATTTTTTACTATTCACAACACTTAAAACTTCTTTTCTCTTCTCATTGAGTGTGAGCTTCTCTTCTCTCCCATGGATTTTTGCTTCAAAAATCTACATAGCTAGTACTTCAATGAGTCAAAGGAAGGTGACAGGGAGACTAATCCGAGAGTCTGAAACTCGATCTTAAGCTCCGAAGCTTCCAACACATCCAACAAAGAAGGAAAAAGTTTTGAACTCAATCTGATCAATGTGAGTATTCCGTAACTCCCTTTTGATTTATTCACACACAAATCACAACTTAGAGATCTTGGCATGTTCTATGAACATTAACACTATAGCCATCGGGGAAGTATAACTAGGTCATGACTTTCCGATAATAAAGAGACTAGTTGCTAGTGATTCGATATATGCTTCGTACGAGGCAAACATAATTCCAGCCCTAGGCCTAGCATGTGACATCCGATACTGGATCGTAATACGTAATACTATGTATACTACGCCTGTCAAAGATATTTTATTCCTTAAAAAAAATATTTCAGGAGAATTGGGTAGGCATGGTGCTTTGCTAGAAGCCAACCATGTCTTGTAAATCAGTAAGAACATGGTATCGGGTATGCACGTATTCGGATAGTCCGATGACCGTATTTACTGTCAACATATCCAGGAATCTCTTGGGTCGCCTCCCAAAGGTTCACTGATGATATTTGACTCGAAAGAATTAATCTGGGATTAATTATGAGAGAGAGAAAATTAATCTAGGATTAATTACGGTAAGAATTTATCTGGGATTAAATTCGTGAAGAAGTGAGAACACAATTAATTTGGAATTAATCAGTAAAATAAATTTAATAGTTAAATTAGATTTTACAATTTAATTTATTTAAATTGGGCTGAAATAATATATTAGATATATTAATTGAAATTGGATTTCAATTCGGAATTAAATTGGATTTTAATTCTAACGAACGAATGAATTTATGATTAATTCATAAGCGACTTCCGTAATAATTTTTCTAGGCATTATTATTTAATAAATTAAATTTAATTATGTCACGATGAAAAATTCATTTAATCGGATTAAACGAACACGAGCCCGAGCAAAGTTGCATGTTGAATTAGCCGACATAAATTTGGAATTTAAAAGTGGTGGGACCCACTTCAATTACATCATTTGTTGGACTAATGATGGAAGTTGTTGTATGCAAATAAAGGCTTGAGTGAAAGGCTTGGATTGCTTGTAAAATATTCAAACCAAAAACAACAATCAACCTTATTATATAAACTAGTCAAACTTTGGAAGTTGTCATGTGTTACTATTCACAACATCTCTCCTTCTTCTCCAAAGCTCAAAACCGTGAGCTTCTTCTTTCTCCATGGATTTTTGTTGCAAAAATTCATGTATGCTAGCACATTAAGGAGTCAAACAAGGTGATAGAGAGACTCACCCAAGTGTTGAAAACACTATAAGAGGGCTTGGAGCTTTCATCTTCAAAGAAAAAGTTTTCAAATTCATCCAAACCAATATAAGTATTCCGTAACTTCCTTTGGTAAAATTCACACATGAATCACTCTTAAAGATCTTTGGCATGTTCTAGGAATACTAACACATAGTCGACACTAGGTCGTTGTGTGTAAACTTTGGTAACCAGTCGAGTCTTGAAAGTTTCTACATTTCCATCAGGCCCTCTCTTCCTTTTGTAAACCCATTTACAACTGACAAAAACGATTCCTTCCGGAAGAGGAAGCAATTCCTATAGTCTATTCAAATGTATAGCATCTAACTTTGATTTAATGGCTTCTTGCTGTTTCACGGAATCGATGACTAACATCACTTCTTTGTAAGTCATCTTTTCAATATCTTCTGCAAAGAGCATTTAAAGACCTCTGTCTTGTATCAAAGACAAGCACTCATGAAGTCTTATGACCCTATTCGACCTACGAAGTGTGTTCGTCAAAGATCCTTTACCTTCTTGAACCTCATGTTCCTTTTATAGTTCGTCGATTATAGGTTGAACTTCATCTAGTTCAACTTTTTTATGATCACCTCATTTAGATTGGGGTTTTCCTACATACGTTAGAGTGGAACGACTTTTTACAGAACTCTAATTAAAAGATAAACAATAGTAAGGAGCGCATGGCTCCACAGGTAATAAGGTAGATCTGTATAACTCAACATATAACGAACCATATGTAATAAAGTTCTATTTATCTATTCAGACACTCCATTGTGTTATGGAGTACTTGAAGGATTATATTGAGCGAGAATCTCATTCCCTTTTAAATAATCAGTGAACTCACCATTTATGTATTCACCACATCGATTCGATCGTAGGCACTTGATGAATTTTCCAGAGTGTTTTTCCACTTCATTTCAGAATTCTTTGAACCATTCAAAAGTTTCTGATCTATGTTTCTTCAAATAAACATAACAATATCGTGACAAATCATCAGTGAAGGTAAAGAAATATGAATAGCCACTGTGAGCAGTAAGACTCATGAGACCGTATACATCAAAATGTACTAGTTTCAACAAGTCAGAGGCTCGATGTCTTACACCAGAAAATAGAGCTTTTGTCATTTTACCTTGGATGCAAGATTCACAAATTGGGTGAGGCTCAATAGCGAGATTGTCAATGAAACCATTCCTAAAAAAATGGTTCAGGCATCATACGCCAATATTACCTAACCTCATATACCATAGTTTAGTATTATTAATATTTGATCTACTATTTATTAATCATAATAGTCAAAATATATCTAAATCCATATAAAATGTAATGACCATTCTCATTTGGACATTCAAGTATAGGAATATCATCTTTATCATATAAATACAAAGAATGGTTTTAATATTTACACAAAAACTCTATGTATCTAATACAAAAGATGATATAATATTTTCCACATGTCCTAGTACAAAATAATAATCATTCAACAAAATGCTCCACCGAACAAAGGAATCACATATACCCTACCGCAACTACATCCAAAGAGTCTTCACTCCCGAAACACAACTGCATCACTCCAGATTTTAGCTTCCTATTTTCTTTCCTTGCAAGAATTACAAATGTGAACAGGATAAGCAGAGTCTAAAATCCAATTGGAAGAAATTTCTTCGCAAGCTTAAGAGATATCAATAACGGGAAAAATAAAAATATATGAGGCAGAAGCTCTGTCTCTCTTCAATTACGCAAGATATTCAGGACAATTACACTTCCAGTGTCCTATCTTTTTACTGTGATAGCATGTGTCTTCAGCATCTCTCTTGGGTTTCGATTTCTCTATCTTACATTGATTAGCGATCTTTTTACCTTTCTTCTATTTCCTTTTCCCTTCTTTCGAGAAGAGGCAAAAGAGAAGTCAGTTTCTGAAGGCGATTTGGCACTCTCTTTTTGAGATCTTCCTCAACAGTGAGAAGCATCCTATGCAACTCATTGTAAGAACAATGAATCCAATGCATATTAAAATTTAACACGAATTGGTAAAATGAGCTCGAGAGCGAGCCTAGTGTCAAACTACGCCCAAGAGTATCATTGAGTGCAAAGTCGCATAGCCTTAATTGATCGATTAGATCAATCAAATGAAACACATACAGGACAATTGGTTGACCCTCATCCTATCTCTAGTGAAATAGTTCCATGGCCACTCTGTGAACCAAGACTTACTCTTAATACATGAAAAACTACCTAAGCCGAGTGATCATGCTATACGTATCAAGTATATCAATATATCGCCTCTATAGGAAACGCTTTCCTCGGGCAGCGGAAGCGATTAGGCTCACGGATCGAACTTGAAATTTTTTTTCCCGCTTTGCCCTTCCTTTGGTTGAATATAACCAGTGAGTATACTAAAATTTAAATTCTGTTTCGGATAAGATTTCACCCCGGAATGCCCCCGAAATAGTGCCTGAACAGCCCCCGAACTGCAGTGAATTAATAGACTGTTTTACACCTGTTATACAACAGAACTGCACACAAATCAGTCCATTATTTGCGTGAACTACTGTGATGATATAGGTCTGATTTTATCACTCAAAAACAGTCCCAACTCAGCCCCAAAAAGTCCCCAAGGTGTTTCCCAAAATCCCGAATTAAAACGAAACAAAACGAGCCCTGAATCAAGAGGCAAAGGTGCGGTAATGAGGTGAAATAAAGCCTCACTGTCGTGACCTTGAAGAGTGAAGGAGAAGATAATTTGTTCGTCACCACAAAGTCTTCCGAGCTATATCTCGTTACCAACGGAAAGTAGTGTGGGCTACACTCACAAAATAAATCTCTAAACGGTTTAGAGATTTCAAACACACTTAATATTTTTTTTGTTTTTCTTCTTCTTGTTCTTCAATGGAGTTTCTCAACTTTTGAGAGAATAGAGAAGAAGAAGAAGATACCTAGGGTTCTAAGAATGAGAGAGAGGCAAAAGAAAAATAAATCTCCTTTTTTTATACCTAGGGTTATTTGTTTCCAAAAACAAACAAATCCTTAGCCACCCATCTTTCAATTTTCGACAACCACATTTTTTTAATAGGAATTTTGTAACATCAAATATATTACATAATTTTCATCTTAATGACAATTTAAATATCATGTTTAAAGAGTTGTTAAATCCAATTTAAGACTGGTGATTACCAAAAACGTTTCCCCTTATTTTTGTATAAGAATCGGCCAAGGAGTAAGTTTTCTTTTAATTTTGTAACATCCACTCTTATTATTATAATAAATGATATGTTACAAAAATAAAGATATTTAATTGTCTTTCATAAAGAGTAATTACTCAAACCATTCATTAACCTTCCAAAAATTATTTTTGGAAAAACAAAAACAAAATATCATATTTATTAAATTAAAAAATATAATTTAATAACATGTAATTAATAATTATCAAATAATTATTATTGAAACTATATAATAACCTTTTAATATATGGTATCAAGTGTGACATATAATATTATTAATCATATTAATAATATTCATACATATGAGTATATAATTGGACTATCCAATTATACTAAATCCGCTATAGTAAATCGAGCTAGCACGGGGACCAAATGGACCTACGGTTCCTAGCTCCAATAATCTCAAAATATTAATTAAGCTTTAATTAAATATTCCGAATTATTAACTCCAGGTTATTCCACTAAAAACCCGAAGTTGCACTCTCCTTACCGCAGATGATATATTAAGCCGAAGCATGTCGGTGTCCACCCATATAGTCATTATATACGAATTGACCTTTCACGATTATCTCGTAATTAGAGCCGGGTCATAATGTCCGTTATACCCCTCTAATCATTTTTACCTTAAGTACCATTGATTCTCTAATGAATAATTTATTCATAACTATTATGAATATTAATCTTTCTATTCGTAATAGAAAGACTTGAGCGCTCAAATCGTTCAAGTACCGAATCAACCCTTAAGAAAGATACTCATCTACTTCTCGTAAGAATGAGTGAATTCCATGTCTATATAAAATGTTTTTAGCTACAAAATAAACTGTGCCCCCAAAGTACTTAGCAATTGGTCGGGACTGCTACACCAACCTCACCTTTGTAAATCAAAGGACATAGTCTGCCATGCATGAGTTCATAGTACACTCAGGATTAAGATCAATCCATATATGACCATCAAGTATATTGAAATGAATTTCTTTGCTTAACGGATATTATAAGAATGTCATTTCTATCTGGGTCCAGTCCTATATGATTGCATCATACAAGGTGCCTCCATTCTCATGTCTCTACATGGACTATTTGGATTAAGATTTCCATATGAATATAGAATGGACCGCAACTATAGATAAACCACAAACAAAGTACCCGTTTTTTTTTCTCTCCATGGACTATTTAAGATTACTAACTTCAGACTTAAATCCTCTTGTATATGACACTCATACACTAGGTCTGAAGGTACATAAGTAATCTAGGGCATTTAAGAAGATATTTAATATGCGAAATTAAAGAAATAATTTTTTGAAAGAATAATGCATCGTTTTATTTCAAAACATATAAAACCGTTTACTTCACATGTTGCTCTAGGGCATACATTCCAACAATCTCCCACTTGCACTAGAGAAAATGAGACATGTCACGTAATCATAGACCATCTAGGTGACCTTCAAAAACTTTAGCCGGCAAGGTCTTTGTAAATGAATCAACAAGGTTCTCTGCGGATGCAATCTTTGTGACGGTAACATCTCCTCTCTGCACTATCTCCTTGATGAGATGATATTTCCTCTTTATATGCTTTCCCCTCTTGTGGCTTATTGGTTCTTTGTAATTTTCCACCGCACCATTGTTATCGCAATAGAGTGTAAGTTGTCTATCCATATCTAGAACAACTTCCAGATCTCCCAAGAATTTACGGAGCCAGACTACTTCCTTAGCCGCTTCGCAAGCCGCTACATATTCAACCTCAATGGCGGAGTCAGAAATACAAGATTGTTTTATGCTCCGCCATACAATATCCCCACCACCTATGGTGAACACTGATCTAGATGTAGATTTCCTTGAATCGACATCTGTCTGAAAATCAGAGTCTGTGTATCCCTTTAGGATCATATCCTCACCAGAATACACAAGCATATAATCTCTCGTTCTCTTAAGATACTTGAGAATGTGTTTCATAGCCACCCAGTGATCCAATCCTGGGTTTGACTGAAACTTACTGACTACTCCCACTACAAAATAGATGTCCGGTCTCGTGTATAACATGCATACATGAGACTACCAACTGCTGAGGCGTATGGGATATGTCTCATTTCCTCAACATCTTGAGGTGTTTTAGGAGACTATTCCTTTGACAAATGAATTCCATACCGATAAGGCAGATTGCCTTTCTTGGAATTCTGCATCCCAAATCGCGCAAGGATCTTGTCGATATAGAACACCTGAGACATAGCTAACAGCCGTTTCTTGTGATCCCAAAGTATCTGGATACCAAGAACATAACTGGCCTCACCCAAATCTTTCAGTTGGAATTGGTCTGCTAGCCAGGTTTTCATGTCTGATAATATCCTTACATCATTCCCAATGAGTAAAATATCATCAACGTATAAAATAAGAAAAACCACATTCCCGTCAATAACGCGCTTATATACACAAGGCTCATCAACATTCTGCTCAAAATCATAAGACTTGATTGTTGTATCAAATCTTATATTCCAAGATCGAGATGCCTATTTGAGTCCATAAATGGACCTTTGCAGTTTGCAAACCTTTTGCTCTTGACCTTGGGCGATGAACCCTTCTGGTTGTATCATATAGATACTTTCATCAAGATTGCCATTCAAGAATGCAGTCTTGACATCCATTTGCCAAATTTCATAGTCATAATATGCGGCAATGGATAGAAGAGTGCAGATGGATTTAAGCATAGCTACTGGCGAGAAAGTTTCCTCATAGTCAACTCCATCTTTCTGGGTATAACCCTTGGCCACTAGTCTAGCCTTGAAGGTATGTACCTTCCCATCTGATCCCCTATTCCTCTTGTAGATCCACTTACAATCTATGGGTTTCACCCCATCAGGTTGGTCTACAAGTTCCCAGACCAAGTTAGAGTACATGGACTCCATCTCTAGGTTCATGGCTTTGAGCCATTCCTCTTTGTCAGAATCATCTATTGCACTACTGTAGGTTAATGGATCATCTATGCCATCGCTGGATGAGACAACTTGTGCCTCTCCAACCCCTAGGTAGCGATCAGGTTGTCGTACAACCCTCCCACTGCATCTAGGTAGTAGATCATTCTGACTAGGTTGCATCTGACTATCAGATGTCGAAGGTGCTATGTATTTGTCAACTTTCGTTGATAATGGCTTGCTGGTCGAACCAGTAAGTAACTCCTCGAGTAACACCTTACTCAGAAGGCTTGAACTCTCTCATATAGTCCTCCTCTAGAAACGTAGCATTTTTCGATATAAACATTTTGTTATCATCATGACTGTAGAAGAATCCACCTCTAGTTTCTTTAGGATAGCCTACAAATAGGCACACCTGAGAACGTGCTTTGTAGTTTTATTCTTCAGCACATGTACTGGACACCCCCATATGTCGAAATGTCGTAAACTAATTTTATGACCATTCACAACTCTAAAGGAGTCTTTGGAACAGACTTAGATGGAACTACATTAAGGATATGCATTGCGGTTTGCAGTGCATATCCCCAGAATGAACTAGATAGTGAGCTATAACTAAACATAGATCTCATCATGTCTAGTAGGTTCGATTTCTCCTTTCTACAACACCATTTTACTGTGGTGTTCCAAGTGCTGTGAGTTGGGATATTATCCCATGCTCAACTAAGAATTCCTCGAAGTCTCTGTCGAGGTATTCCCCTCCACGATCTGATCGTAGAGTTTTGATTGTCTTACCTAATTGGTTCTCAACCTCAGCACGATACCCCTTGAACTTTTCAAAGGTATCTGATTTGTGATGTATTAGGTAGACATACTCATATCTTGAATAATCGTCAATGAATGTGATGAAGTATTCATAACCACCTCGGGCTTTTACATTCATCGTTCCGCAAACGTCCGAATGTATTAGCTCAAGTGGTTGATTAGCTCTTATACCTTTTCCAGTAAAAGGTCTCTTGCTCATTTTACCTTCTAAACAAGATTCACAAACTGGTAGAGTCCCGAGCTTTGACTGGTTTAAAGCTCCATTCTTTATCAATCTATTTATCCGGTCAAGGTCGATGTGACCAAATCTAAGATGTCATAGATATGTGTCATCATGAGAAATCTTTGGCCGTTTAGTTTTAGGTTTCTCAACTTTAACATTTCAGCGTTGAGCAGTGACCTATGTGTTAATGGTCTTAACACATACAAGTTATTTTCTGAGTTTCCTGTGCATATAGTTAATCCATTTCTACCAATAATAACCAAATTGCTATTAAAAGAAACTGAATAACCATCATACAAAAGTTTAGAAACAGAAATCAAATTCCTGCGAAAACCAGGAATGAATAACACATTGTTCAAATTTAAATAACTATTATTAATAAAATTTAAACTGGAAACTCCAAGGTCCCTCATGGTGTAGTCACCTTCAGCAAGGTCCCTCCATGAATCAAGTAGCTGCAAAGAAGAACAAACATGGTTAGTGGCTCCAGAATCAACAATCCAAGCGGATTTATCATCCTCCACTAATAGAGATTCAATAACGAGTAAATCATATTTACCTGTTTCATTTTTCTCCTTCAGCTCAGCAAGGTATTTAAGACAGTTCATTTTCCAATGCCCATTCTTGTCGCAGTGGAAACATTTTCCTTTGGGCTTGGTATCCTTGGAGCCTTTCTTGTTATTCTTCTTCATAGGCTTTCCCTTAGCCTTCCCAGCGCTTTTCTACTTCTTCTTTGTAGATTTAGAATACTCGGTAACATTTTCCTCTGCACTGGAATTATGAAGATCCATAAGCATGGACTCGTAATGGGTGAGCTCATTAAGCAGTTAGGTCAAAGTAAAAGATAAATTGTTCATAACATAGTTTCTTTTAAACTGCAGGAAACTCTTCGGAAGAGTTTCCATAATCATGGTCACCTGGCTATGCTCGTAAATACGAGCTCCATGGGTTTTAGCAGTGTTGAGATAAGTCATCATCCTCAAGAGGTGCTCTCAGACTGATGTCTCATCCTTCATCCTAGCAGTCATCGCTAAGACCATGGCCTCATGATGTTGGCGCTCCGAAGGCTGACCAAACATGCCCTGCAATGACTCCATCATCTGAGATGCTAGAGCCATAGGTTCATGCTTTGCAGCAAAAACCTCAAACATCCCTGCTAACAAGTAGCAGCGGGCCTCATTTGTTGCGACCCATTTCTGGTAGGTATCGGGCACAGCTTTGCCAGTATTTCTGGCTGGCTCGGGAGGACGTTCCTCTGTCAGGACAAATTTTAGGTCTTCACAGACTAGGATAATGTTCATGTTACTTTTCCACTTGACATTGTTTTCACCCGTTAATTATTTTTTGAGAGTATGGAAATAATTGGAGAAACCATGACTCAAAAATAAAATAAACATGCATTTAACATTCATTCATCGCTTATTAAAATCATCAAATAATTTTGGCATAAAATTAAACATGATGCATGAACCATGAATAATGAATTTGAAACCTAAGAGAATTACTATGCCACGGAAATCTATCATCCTACAAGTAAGTACCGCCATAGGGTAGGTCAAGTACTCGCATGATAGATCGAGACAATCTCAGTCAATTTAATATATGCGGGAATAACTCTTATTCCTATATTAAACAACTACCGTTTTATTTGATCAAGAAATTTTATTAACTGTTAATTATTCCTTTGTGAGTGTAACCCGTCATTTTGGGATTCTTGGACTTAACGAGTGAAGTACCGCCGTAGGGTAGGTCAGTTCATAAGATACATCTAGAATCCCTATCCTCTCGGAACCCAAACCTGATATTGACCCAAAATGGACACCATCCGTAGGGGGACGAAAACAAAACCGTCTCGAGGCGCATCTCACATTTTTGGACTAACAGCGGAGATCGCGGGATATACTATCGTATATCCCTCTCCCACTCACTATTTTAAATATTAAGGTTTCTATCTAAAATATCTTATATTTTATTTTAACTAGTATGGATAAACTTATGGCTGCTAAATCATAATTATTATTTACACTAGTTTGTCATAAGTGAGCTAATCAATTTTAACTATTAAAATCGTGTCACTAATATTTCATTAGTCTCTACTAACAGATATACTCCATTAAACTAATTTAATTAAAGTGGTATAAGTGAGCTATTACATTTTAACTTTTAAAAAACTAGACACTTGAAAGTTTAAAAATCATCGAATTCTAAATGGTCAAAATTTTAATTAAACATTTTAATAAATCTTGGTGCGTCATAAAATCCAATGGTACGTGGAATTGTATCCCGAGTGCAGACCACATTTCCGTCCATTCGGAATCGACTATGGAATTTATGTCCGGGTTTCCATCCTATATACCAATGGAATTTATTATGTACCAATTAAGCCCAATATATAAGAATTAAAATTTTAAACCATTAATCCAACTAATCTAATTAATGGATTTCCATGCATATCATATTCTAATTTAAACATTTAAATTACATAAAATCATTTTTTATGTCTATAATGATAATGCATCTATGACATGTTATGGCATGAAAAATGCATGAGTGGGCACCCTACGTTATATGACATGTTATTCAAACAATTTGAAATAAACATACATACAACATAAAAAAATATTTTACATTGATCGGGCTCTTATTTTTCCTATACTAATCTAATTAGTACATAAGATTCACCAAGGCATCCCTTGGTCTTCAAACCCCGCTCCAAAGTGGTGTTGGCTCATTTTGCATCTTCGGTGCTCCATATTATAAAAATTGAAATTTTACATTGAAAAATAAAATTACAACAAATGTAAACAATGGCCTTATGGCCTTACAACCCAAAAACAAAACCAACTATAAAAATAAGAGCCAAAAAAATTTACGACCAATGCAAAATCCATTCATCACAGGAAATAATAAAAACATTCATCATATGAATATCACAATGTGCATACTCATCTAAACATGCATATCATATTTATAACTCATATAAATATATTAAAAACAGAAACTTTAAATGAAAAGTGAAGGGTTAAGAACACTTTTCAACCTCGCTCTTGATGCCAATTGTAGGAAACACTTTCCTCGCGCAGCGAAAGCGATTAGGCTCACGGATCGAACTTGAAATTTTTTCTCTGCTTTGCCCTTCCTTTGGCCGAATAAAACCAGTGGGTATACTGAAATTTTGCTTTTGTTTCAGACAATATTTCAGCCTCGGAATGCCCCCGAAACAGTCCCCAAACAGCCCCGAACTGCAGTGAATTAATAGACTGTTTTACACCCCGTTACACAACCGAACTGCACACAAATCAGTCCACTATTTGCGTGAACTGCTGTGATGATATAGGTATGATTTTATCACTCAAAAATAGTCCCAACTCAGCCCCAAAACGTCCCCAAGGTGTTTCCCAAAATCCCGAATTAAAACGAAACAAAACAAGCCTGAATCAAGAGGCAAAGGTGCGACAATGAGGTGAAATAAAGCCTCACTGTCGTGACCTTGAAGAGTGAAGGAGAAGATAATTTGTTCGTCATCGTTACCAACGGAAAGTAGTGTGGGATACACTCACAAAATAAATCCCTAAACGGTATAGAGATTTCAAACACACTTAATTTTTTTTCTTCTTCTTGTTCTTCAATAGAGTTTCTCAACTTTTGAGAGAATATAGAAGAAGAAGAAGAAGATGTCTGGGGTTCTAAAAATGAGAGAGAGGCAAAAGAAAAATAAATCTCCTTTTTTATACCTAGGGTTATTTGTTTCCAAAAACAAACAAATCCTTAGCCTCCCCTCTTTCAATTTTCGGCAACCACTTTTTTTTAATAGGAAATTTGTAACATCAAATATATTACATAATTATCATCTTAATGACAATATAAATATCCCATTTAAAGAGTTGTTAAATCCAATTAAGACTTGTGATTACTAAAAACTTTTCCCCTTATTTTTGTATAAGAATCGGCCAAGGAGTAAGTTTTCTTTTAATTTTGTAACATCCACTCTTATTACTACAATAAAGGATATGTTACAAAAATAAAGATATGTAATTGCCTTTCATAAAGAGTAATTACTTAAACCATTCATTAACATTCCAAAAACTATTTTTGGAAAAACAAAAACAAAATATCATATTTATTAAATTAAATAATATAATTTAATAACATGTAATTAATAATTATCAAATAATTATTATTAAAACTATATACTAACCTTTTAATATATGGTATCAAGTGTGACATATAATATTATTAATCATATTAATAATATTCATAAATATGAGTATATAATTAGACTATCCAATTATACTAAATCAGCTATAGTAAATCGAGCTAGCACGGGGACCAAATGGACCTACGATTCCGAGCTCCAATAATCTGGAAATATTAATTAAGCTCTCAATTAAATATTCCGAATTATTAACTCCAGGTTATTCCAGTAAAAACCCGAAGTTGCACACTCATTGTCGCAGATGATATATTAAGCCGAACCAAGTCGGTGTCTACTGATATAGTCAATACATACGAATTGACCATTCACGAGTTTCTTGTAATTAGAGCCGGGTCATAATGTCCGTTATACCCCTCTAATCATTTTTACCTTAAGTACCATTGATTCTCTAATAAATAATTTATTCATAACTATTATGTGTTGGTTATTATCTAGGTCCCAAGATCAAACAAGACATGAAATAATGCGTGAATACACCAACGAAGATAGCGGAATACTTACATCGGACGGTTGAGTCGATTTGAAGACGATTGAAGCCATAAAGCTCACTGTTTTGGTGGCGCCACTGCAGCAGTCCACTTCACTGGTTTGGGCAGTTTCGGGTCTCATTTTGAAGCTCCAAACTTCGTCGGATGAGTCCCGTCTCATGGGTGAACCTCCCTAACACCTTCGCAATAGTCGCAAGTGTGCTAGCACTTGATTATTCACCATGAAAACCACTCATTACCTCCCTTGAAGCTCACGACAGTGAGCTGTGAAGAAGAAGAAGAAACAGCCCCTTGGGCGTGAGATATGTGAGAAAAATAGAGAAGAAAAAATGTGTAAAAGTTGGTTAAGCATTTACCAAAAATGCTTTATATATTTTCCAAGAAAATACATTAAAAACAATTACTAATGGATTAAATAAAAAACCAAAAGTAAATGTCTTTCCCTCTAAACACTATTACACCAACTCACATCAACTATTCACATGTCACTTTAATAAAGTGATGTGATGCAAGTCAATCCATCAATCCATCAATCAATCAATCAATCACTCAAAGTGACTTTTGATTTGACGCTTGATGTGACGATTGATTTGAGGCTTGATGTGACTTGCGTCGCCGCACTCGAATTCGAAATACGAATGCGCTCGCAATCACACTCGGGCTCGGGTTCGTTAATTCCAAATTAACGATTTTTCCGTCGCGTCGTAATTAAATGATTACGCCTAGCGAATTCACTATTCATGTCGCTAACGAATTAATTCTAAATTAATTCGTTCGCCCGAATTAAAATCTAATTTTAATTCCGCGTCGAAATCTAATTTCCTTTAATATATCGAATATATTAATTTACCGATAAATTCCAAATTAATCGTTATCTCTCTCTAGATGATATTTTATCCTAGATAAAATATCTCCGTAATTAATCCTAGATTAATTTTCTCTTTCTTCTATATAATCCCATATTATAAATGAGTGCGAGTTATGCGTCATTGGTGCATTATCGGGAAGCGACCCATGAGATCTCCGGATACGTTGGCAGTAAATACGGTCGTCGGTGTATCCGAATCACGTACGTACCAAGTACTACGTTCTACCGATTTAACAGACAAGGTCGGCTCCTAGCAAAGCACCATGTCTACCAAATTCTCCGGTCATATTCATCTAAGAATATTAAGATCTGTATCAAGCGTAGTATACTATTGTATTGTGCGTATCGGCCCAGTATCAGATAGTCACGTGCTAGGACTGGGGCTGGATAAGTGTCTGCCCCGTCCGAAGCACATGTCGGATGTCTGGTAACTAGTCTCTATAATCGGATATTCATGACCTGGTCATAATATCACGATTGGATGTGCATCACTTAAGAGCACTAATACCGTATCCTGCGTGACATCATCTCCAATATGACTGAAGTGATACTTCCGTCTTGACATCACACCCAATACACTACGACTCTCTGATAAACCCAGAAGTGGTGTACGCAGAACCGGTTAAAGCCCTGTACCACAAAGACCAAAGTCTACCGATTATCGTAAGTATTAGCGATGTAAGTCTCAGGTTAAGACTATACACACCTACCTTGATTTCGGCCTCCCATAGACACATAGTCATAATACCAGTGGGATTCCGAAGGGTCTATCCAGAGCGAAGCTGTTTCCCGTACCATCGGTGAAACACGACCTCCTATCGCACTTGCATAAGTATACAATACTTATATATATGAGAACTATGTCGTTGTGCCCTCACAACGCACACAAGTGTAATTCTAGCCTATTCCGCATTATCGATGTCCAGTCTCGATAATACTCCGGCTAGGAATATTTAATGATTAATCCTTCGGGGACTGATACTGTCTCATATCATTCTCAGTCCAGGAACTAATCATGGGGACCTCTCTTCATTTATATATCTATGGCGATCTAATCACAAATGATGAGAGTGCAATTTCCTTGTCACATAGTTAATTTGCTACAACAACACAATGATCTGTGCAAATAGTGACGCTATGGGTCATTTTATCCAACAATCTCCCACTTGGCACATAGCCAGTCACTCAAGTGTCCCACACCCGAACTATGTACGGTTCGCTCAAATTGCTGAGGAAAGGATTTCGTCAGCGGATTTGTTTGATTATCGTCTGATGCGATTTGCAAGATCATCACATCGCCACGATGTATGATCCGAACGAATCAGATGATATAGAAGTATATATCTGGATCGTCGATGAGACCTTTAATTCCTTAGCCTGTGCTGACACCTAGCTCAGCTGCTAAAAGAACTATATCTAATCTAATTAGATTTATTTTCGACCCAAATGGCTTCTATTGCTGCCTCAGCTGCAGCAATAATCCGAATTTGTTGTTTATTCGGCAACAGTTATCTTGCTCGGAAGATTTCCTGCTCACTGTCCCGTAATTCAAACTTTATAGTACCGTAGTATTTAATTGTTTGGAAACTTGCAGCAGTGATCCCAGTCACTTCAAGTTCTCCTTCTCCATAGTTTAAGACAGCATCTTTAGTTCTCTAAGATTCTAAAAGATGTTCTTAATTTCAATTTAGTGACTATCACTAGGATTGACCCGATTGTGACTTCATATGCTCGAAGCGTATGAGACACCAATACAAGTACATTTTAAATGTACAATTTCCCAGAGAGTGTTAACAAACTCCAAATCTATCCCAGTAGATCTTTATTCCTCGAATAAAGGTTGTCACTCCCCAGAATTCTACGGAGAATTTTTATTGAAAGAATATCTATGAAAGCCAAGCTTTCAACAATAGCTTTATGGGAATTTCACTGTCAGTGCCCTCCCACTAACCTCAGTATATACACAAGAATTATTTCGTTTTGAGTCAAATCATAAACCATTATGATTATTTCAAAACGTCAGTTCCAAGAACCTTATGCTTGCTTCAATCCAAACATGGATCGAATAACCCGCAAACCTTGTTTGTCGGTTATACAAAATCATCAGGATGTTGTAAACATCCTCCAAAAGGTTTCCTTTTCAGGAAAGCGATTTTGATCTGTAACTGACACATTTCATAAATGAAATACGCAGTTATCAACAAGCATTTTCAAAATGGATTTAACATGGCAACAGGTAAAAGGTTGAACCGTTATTAACACAATGTTGATAACGATACCTTTCCGTCAAAAGCCCAGCTTTGTACGTTGGTATGTTGCCTTCCATGTACGTCTTCCTTGAAGACGTTTAATGTACCAATAGGCACAATGCCTTGTGGTACAACAACTAGTATCCAAAATAGTTGTTATACATGGAATCCTTTTCGGATTCATGGCACTTTGCCATAACAGGGAGTCGATACCTCGTATCACTTCCTCAAAACGTAGTCGGATGGTACACCTCCATAAGATTGACATCTTTATGAGGTTAGATCAGAAACCCATACCCTAGGTTGTTTTCTGACTCTATCCGATCTACGAAGTTCTTGTGTATTTGAAGATTAATGGTACAGATTCATTATTGATGAACTGCTTGTGTTCTATTAAGGACTTCGTGCCTTGAACAGTATTACTCCGATTTTCATCGAGTATCACTATCCTCCCACTGACCACTGCATATCGTATTCCTCTCAGGAAAACCGCATGGTGAGCAACAATCACATTGTTCTCATGTGAGATTTACAAGTACCATACTTAAGGTTTCCCTTAGGATAACCTATATTGGCACTTATCAAATTTGGGTCTTTTAGTTTTGTATCAACTAAACGTTATGCCTGGCATACCCAAATTATCAGGAATGAGAAACCTCGTTTCTTCCCTGCTCATATCCTATATGACATCTGTCAAACAGATTTTTATGGAACCTTATTCTAAATAAGTTTTGCACTGTCAATACATATCCTATTGAAGGAAACAGTAGCTCAGAGCGACTCGTGATAAACCTTATCATGTCCAACAAAATTTGGTTTTAGTTCGGACACACCGTCTAACTGACGTGTCTCGTGAGGAGTCCTCATATGAAAGAATACCGTACTCTTTCATGTACATATGAAACTTACTGCTTAAGTATTTTCCAATACGGTCTTACCGTGGCGGAATAATACTATAGCCGATCTGTTTATTTACTTCGTGTCGAAATTTCAAAAGTTTCCGATCTGTGTTCTTCAAAAGAAACACATAACCGCAACGTGATGCCACATCTGTTAAGGTCACGAAATATTCATGTTCACATCTAGCCTAGCTAGATATGGGCCCACTTACTTTACCATGAATATGGCTAACAGATCGGTGGCCTTTTTACTATTACCAAGTAAATAGTATTTTAGGTATTTTACCTAATAAACTAGATTCGCATACCTTATTTGAATGGTCAAATCAGTCCTAGTACCCACTCTTCAAAAGTGTGGATATACGAGTCTTGTTTAATTGTGTCCTAGACAACAATGCCACAAATAAGTCTCTATTGATCAAATCAATTTGAGCTATTTATTTGTCATTTTAAATGTTTGAGATTTTATTTATATTCAAAATATAAATTCTGTTATTTACATCTAATGTATTTATCTCAGTATCATCTTTATATAATGAAACACTTAGTGTTCTAGAGTATAAAGGTTTTATCCGCATCGGATTAAACACTGATATAGAGATAATGTCTCTAGTCAAACTAGTTACATCAAAACATTTCCTAATTTAAGTACATACCTAAAGGGTAGTTCCTAAACTTAGGTATCTACGGTCGAAACAGCGACTTTCGTCCCGTTTCCGATTCGCAGAGAAATCTCGGCTCGAAGTCAGTATCCAGCTCATAGCGGATTCTGAACATCAATACATATATTTTATGTACCACACTAAGTATTTAAAATCCAATTTCAATACTAGTAGTGAACATAACTTTGACAAATATTTTAAAGTTAGAGCCTCGCCCTTTCTTTAATTCCTTCGTGTCTTCCATATCCAAATGGTAGTCACTTTGGGATATGTCAATTATCTTTTCAATATTTCACAAACCTTTGGCCAAGCCTTGGGTTTTAGAATATCGAAATGATGTGCACCTTGTGCAACTTGCCCAATCGCAAACTTTGACTTTAAAATAGATTTATTGTCAAGTATATTAAATTAAGCACTAAAGTCATCATCACATAAATCTTCCAAAGATTTTATGCTCTACTTATTTGCTTAATTATGGGCCTAGATATAACAAGTTATTTTATCCAATAAAGTAACCTATTATTAATTCCCAATGAAAATTAAATCATTTAAAACATTTAATCCGAGGATTATATATTTTAAATATTCAACTTTTCAATTCTTTCTTGATTTCAATAGTCCAACTATTTAATCAATTTATTAAGGTATTATTTATTATAATGATTACAATAATCCAATTATTTAATCAACTATAATTTTAATATTGATTACTATAATCCAATTATAAAATCAACTATCATTTTAATTCAATTATATTGATTACTATAATCCAATTATAAAATCAACTATATATCGAATGAGTTTGTATATAGTCCAACTATATGTATATTTTTAAAACAACATAAAATATTAGTCCAACTAATACTTTTGATTAATATGACAAGTAAAATATAGATGAGCGCGTTTAGCGAGTATTCGAACGAATGTTGCAAATTCAATACTTGCCTCCCACTATTTTTCGTCGAGCCTCTAACCCTCTGTCGAGTACTCGGGAAACCGTGTTTCCTAGTGGGCTAGGATCCCGTTAAATGTCACACAACCTTGACTTTGGCCAACAAATTGTATGATAATTAACTAGGTAGATCTCGAAGATCAATTGGATCTCATCCAACTCCTAGATCCAGTAGGTGGACATCCAAGTCCGAAACATATATCTTATATATGCCTACATATCCAATATATACCCTAACCTTTTCCTCTGAATCAACTAGGCCTTGGCTTTGGCACAACAAACCTAGTGATCCCAGTCAAGCGCGGACCCATTGACATGGAAGCTTCTTAATCAATGTCAATGGACAAGAAGTGGTCTTGACTTTGGCCAACAAACCACAACTTGGACACGACACCGATATGGAACAAAGCCTCGTGATTAAAGCACATCTTCGACGGACAAGGGCTTGACTTTGGCCAACAACCCCTGCCAATCTCGGATCTTGAGCAAGAATCACTCAATGGAAGGAAAATAAACGCTTGATATTTAACGAGGGTTTTTCGCGTGCAAATTGGCTACCAATTTAATTATCTTTGTTAAGGTCTCATCATCATACACCCTTAAACATGCATTCTAAATACATAATAAAGCGAGTATGAAAATAAATAATAATGATATGCGGATGGATACTTTACACATTGATCCTAGATCAAATCTCTCCATTTCTCACTCATGCTAGCACTAGTATTACTTCTACCCGTTACACTACACTTCTAAAGAAACCTCATATACATAGAGGGGAATAGGTGAGAAGAGAATACAAAGAGAATGAAGGTGATAAGGCTGGACACGCAGGTCCAATTTAATAAATCGAATTTATTACAACAATTTCTAAAATTGCCCACCCATCTAATATCCATCTGATATACATTATTCATTCAACACAACCACGTATTCACACACATAAGCATGCTATCAATCAATCTAATCAAATTAATTAATCTGATAATTAAGTGATCATCCAATGTTCAAACAACGATTTGATTTTGTTCGAGTCAAACTCGTTTTTGCAAATAAGTACTTGAAGTACGAATTCATGAATTAAATTAAACTACATTATTAAATCTAATTTAACATGTACTTAATACTAATTCACTATTCAATTCCAAATTAAACATTACACTTTATTTAATAAACCTTTTACGATATAAATTCCAAATTTAATCGTAACGCGTCTCAAAGACAGATTAACGTCTAACGTCAATTCAATTAAAGTCCAATGAGCTTTTAATTGATTTGTTAAGGCTTGGACTTTTGGTCAACTCGGGTCAAACCGATAACCAAAGTCCAATCCGGGATTTACCCCATAAGCCCATAAATCAATCTTGGCCCATTAGGCCCAATTAAACTTTAAAGGTTCATTATGTCGCATTTGGGCTTAACGGAAGTGGTTTTGGGCCCAATTGGATCCAATCCATTGGCCTAAACCAACTTTGTACAACAAAGCCCAATAAGCCCAATAACAACTTTAATAGCCCAAATCCAATTTTAAGGCCTCAAATAATTAAATTACATAAATCCAATTCCGCAATTTAATTACCTAAAGTGCATTGCATGATTAATCAACTAAATTAACATTTCCAAAACACTAAATTAGTCCAATTAATCATACTCAATTCATCATTATATGTCCAACACACAAATTGAAAAATCAAACCCATCACATGCTTTTAATGCTCTCGGCCAAGGAGGGATTTTGTGTCCGATTTGGTTTCAATCCAATCGAACCCACAATCGACATTAAATCAACATCCTAAATGATTTCATACACATCCAATTGTTCAAAATCAAAATATACCAAGACATTAGGGCATGATACATATTCGGCCAAGGTGATCAATTTGGGGATTTTATGTTCAATTCAAAATCCAATCCAATTAGTTTCAAATTAACATTATCCTTATCGATTCTAACTCATCAAATGAATCAAAAACAAAAATTCCAAGAATCCAAAAATCACCATACCATTCGGCCAAGGTCATCAATTTGGGGAAAATAATTCCAAATCATTTTTCAACAAATTGGTCCAACCAAAATGAAATTAAACATGTTATAAGTATACTTAAACAATCAATTTATTCAAATCATGCTCAACAAACATTTACCCAAATTTTAAGCCCTACAATTTCATGCTTGAACCATTAGCTCTTGATGCTATTGTTGGTTATTATCTAGGTCCCAAGATCAAGACATGAAATAATGCGTGAATACACCAACGAAGATAGCGGAATACTTACATCGGACGGTTGAGTCGATTTGAAGATGATTGAAGCCATAAAGCTCACTATTTTGGTGGCGCCACTGCAGCAGTCCACTTCACTGGTTTGGGCAGTTTCGGGTCTCATTTTGAAGCTCCAAACTTCGTCGGATGAGTCCCGTCTCATGGGTGAACCTCCCTAACACCTTCGCAATAGTCGCAAGTGTGCTAGCACTTGATTATTCACCATGAAAACCACTCATTGCCTCCCTTGAAGCTCACGGCAGTGAGCTGTGAAGAAGAAGAAGAAACAGCCCCTTGGGCGTGAGATATGTGAGAAAAAGAGAGAAGAAAAAATGTGTAAAAGTTGGTTAAGCATTTACCAAAAATGCTTTATATATTTTCCAAGAAAATACATTAAAAACAATTACTAATGGATTAAATAAAAAACCAAAAGTAAATGTCTTTCCCTCCAAACACTATTACACCAACTATTCACATGTCACTTTAATAAAGTGATGTGATGCAAGTCAATCCGTCAATCCATCAATCAATCAATCAATCAATCAATCACTCAAAGTGACTTTTGATTTGACGCTTGATGTGACGATTGATTTGACGCTTGATGTGACTTGCGTCGCCGCACTCGAATTCGAAAAATGAATGCGCTTGCAATCACACTCGGGCTCGGGTTCGTTAATTCCAAATTAACGATTTTTCCGTCGTGTCGTAATTAAATGATTACGCCTAGCGAATTCACTATTCACGTCGCTAACGAATTAATTCTAAATTAATTCGTTTGCCCGAATTAAAATCTAATTTTAATTCCGCGTCGAAATCTAATTTCCTTTAATATATCGAATATATTAATTTACCAATAAATTCCAAATTAATCGTTATCTCTCTCTAGATGATATTTTATCCTAGATAAAATTTCTCTGTAATTAATCCTAGATTAATTTTCTCTTTCTTCTATATAATCCCAGATTATAAATGAGTGCGAGTTATGCGTCATTGGTGCATTATCGGGAAGCGACCTATGAGATCTCCGGATACGTTGGCAGTAAATACGGTCGTCGGTGTATCCGAATCACGTACGTACCAAGTACTACGTTCTACCGATTTACAAGACAAGGTCGGCTCCTAGCAAAGCACGATGTCTACCAAATTCTCCGGTCATATTCATCTAAGAATATTAAGATCTGTATCAAGCGTAGTATACTATTGTATTGTGCGTATCGGCCCAGTATCAGATAGTCACGTGCTAGGGCTGGGGCTGGATAAGTGTCTGCCCCGTCCGAAGCACATGTCGGATGTCTAGTAACTAGTCTCTATAATCGGATATTCATGACCTGGTCATAATATCACGATTGGATGCGCATCACTTAAGAGCACTAATACCGTATCCTGCGTGACATCATCTCCAGAGCGAAGCTGTTTCCCGTACCATCGGTGAAACACGACCTCCTATCGCACTTGCATAAGTATCCAATACTTATATATATGAGAACTATGCCGTTGTGCCCTCACAACGCACACAAGTGCAATACTAGCCTATTCCGCATTATCGATGTCCAGTCTCGATAATACTCCGGCTAGGGATATTTAATGATTAATCCTTCGGGGACTGATACTGTCTCATATCATTCTCATTCCAGGAACTAATCATGGGGACCTCTCTTCATTTATATATCTATGACGATCTAATCACAAATGATGATAGTGCAATTTCCTTGTCACATAGTTAATTTGCTACAACAACACAATGATCTGTGCAAATAGTGACGCTATGGGTCATTTTGTCCAACATTATGAATATTAATCTTTCTATTCGTAATAGAAAGACTTGAGCGCTCAAATCGTTCAAGTACCGAATCAACCCTTAAGAAAGATACTCATCTACTTTTCGCAAGAATGAGTGAACTCCATATCTACGTAAAACGTTCCCAGCTACAAAACAAACTGTGCCCCCAAAGTACGTATCTATTGGCCAGGACTGCTACACCAACCTTACCTTTGTAAATCAAAAGACACAGCCTGCCATGCAGGAGTTCGTAGTACACTCAGGATTAAGATCAATCCATATATGACCATCAAGCAGATTGAAATGACTTTCTTTGCTTAACGGATATTATAAGAATGTCATTTCTATCTGGGTCCAGTCCTATATGATTGCATCATACAAGGTGTCTCCATTCTCATGTCTCTACATGGACGATCCGGATCAAGATTACCATATGAATATAGAATGGACCGTAGTTATAGATAAACCACAAACAAAGTACCCGCTTTGTTTGCTCTCCATGGACTATTTAAGATTACTAACTTCAGACTTAAATCCTCTTGTATATGACACTTATACACTAAGTCTGAAGGTACATAAGTAATCTAGGACATTTAAGAAGATATTTAATATGCGAAATTAAGCAAATAATTTGATGAAAGAATAATGCATCGTTTTATTTTAAAACATATAAAACCGTTTACATCACATGTAGCTCTAGGGCATACATTCCAACAGCCTCTTCAACTAATGAGTCAACGAACCGATGATGTATGATCTAGCTTTTAGGTCATCATCCTTGCATTTTTGGAAGGTCTGGTACTCCTCAAGTATAAACTCAAGTGGTATAGCTATAGGTATTGGTGCCTCCAAGACATACCATAACCTCTCGGATTCAAGGACAATCCTCAAATCTATCTCCCAGTCAGTGAAATTTTTGGGCCCTTTCAGCTTATTCATATCAAGCATATGAGCTAACGAATTTGAAGATGAAGAGTCTGTCATCGCAAATCTAGCATATAGATAGCGAAAGAATAATTAGCAGATAATGCAGTTTCATACAATATCATATAAAACATCAAATAAATCATGGGTTTTTATTTTAAAAGATGACATCCCACTGAATCATGCAATATTGTAATCCCTAAAAAGAAATTAATAAAATAATCAAATTAAAATCTATATTTGGAAGTAAATCTCATAAATATATTTCAGCTCACTGCTTTGGCACGTTCTTGCCTACGTATATTCATTTGGTAATTAATCATTGTCAATTATAAAATAGTGACTCATAATTTTTTGTCAAAGTCTTTTCTCGTTGGGACAGCTTTGACACGTTCAAAATAACGCATTTTCAAGGCTTAACTTGTCAATGATAAACTCAAAATGCTCATGTAGTTTTGATAGCTTTGGCAGGTTTAGGGTTTTCATTTTTAATTAAATTTATCTATATCTAAATATAACCGGTATAAATAAATTCCTATCGATCATATTCTCACAATTTTCGCACGATCTCAAATATAGTCATATAAATTTATTTATATCTGTATGGATAAGGCGAACCATGAAAAATATATATACACATACAAATTACTTTAAAGCCTTATTAAAAGGGAATTTTCCAATAAATTGTCAAACGATTAGTTAGATCAAATCTACGAAAGCATGTATATAATGAATCAAGTTAATATTATATATCAAATATCAAGCAAGAATCATATCATGGAATAAGAATCAGACTAGCTCTTATACCAATTGTAGGCGTATTTACGATTTTACCAGGTATCGCATAAAAAATTAAAATTTTCAATTTCAAAATTTTTTACTTCGACTATTAGAATAACCTATTTATTTTAATATTGAATCTCAAAATCAAATTTGGAACTGTCTAAAATAATTTTTAGCCGATATTATCAAAATATGCATACCTTTGCATTTGTCTCATTTTTATCCAAAAGTGCCAATTACACATTCAAATGTTTCCAAAAAACTACTAAAATGATTAGTATACTTTTAATATACTTAATTACATCCATAATATGAAAAGCCCAAATTTTATTATTAGGCATAAACCCTAAAAATTCAATTAATCAAATTAAAACTAAAACTTCCCTTAAATCTAGCTTTACTCTAATCCTTCCAAAGTTTTAAGTGTCTCGCCACAATAAAAAACACACAAGAATAATTCTAGGTTTTCATAAAGTGGCATAAAAACTCTACAATGACAACTAACAATTTTTGGACAAAAATTAAACTTCAATAACACTTATTAAGCTTAAAGATTCATCACTCATTCATACTTTTTTTCCCAACAAGCATCCAACAAGTAAAACCTATATCCAAGAGAAGAAAAAATCAAAGATACCTCTAATGTAATCTAATAAAACAAGGGAAACAATCTTTATTAAAGGATTAAGAAAGTTACCTTAATTTTCCAAGATCCTTAAACTAAAGCTTTGATTTTTTATTCCACCAAATTTTTTTCTAAGAGTTTAATATTTAGGCCTTTGGTTTTCGAATTGAAGAAGCAAATGAACAACCCCTTTAAATACAAGAGGTGGGCGAAATTTGACCCAAAAAATAGAAAGAAAAAATATATTTTTTTTTTTTAAAACAATTTCAATGACAAAAATATCTAATCCCACTAATACCAAGTAACATCACATGTCACTATTTGAAATATATAACACATGTCATAATCATAAATGACATATATACACAAAATATATTCTATCAATAAATTAGTTAATTATCACTTTAATCAATTAATTCATTTAATTAAATTTATAATGTATTTCTACATTTACACAAAATGATAAAATACATCATTGGATTACATGAGTTCCATAATTCATTTGATAATTAGTTAATGCTAATCTAATCAAAATTATGCATCTAATACATATATACATATTAATTTAGAAATCACCACTGCATGTGAAATTTACGTTTAACCAATTAATGATTTCCAATCATCAATATTATTCGAGAAGATTCCTATTGACGCAAGCGTACCATCTATTAGGAATCTTATGTGAGTCCTTCTGCGCTTATCCGCTATGAATACTTATACATCTATACGAGTCTCTCCAGACTCGTGACTCATCGAGATAAACAACCAGATTTCAATATTCTAATATATAACATGTACTAGTCTCACGGGTTTACTTACGTATTAAGAATTTAAACCTTGACCAGGAGCAGTTCAAGAATGATACTGTTATAACATTCTCAATATCGATTGCGACGTTTTTGTAATTACGTTATAACTTAATCATTCCTAGATCTTGTACGTCTTTACCATTTGAAATAAAATATATCGATGAAATATCATATTTCATTCAAAATAAAATATTATTCATATACGTATTTACAAAATACATGAGAAATTGGCATGCTGAGTGCTAACTCCAACACTTTTCTTCTCTGTTCTTTATCTTCTCTATTCAATTTTTTCCCAGTTTTTCTATTTTGTTTGCCCAGATTTTTCGTGGTTCCAACTTTATGGTGGTGGTTAAACTCATTGATTTGTGTTAGACGTTATTGTGCTTTTATTTTTTTTCCTTTGTTTTTTTAAGGAATATGGCTTTTCTATAACACATAAAAGATATGTTGCATTTCAATTGATATATCTAACTCTAAGTCGAGGCCATGAGCAATGAAGCTTTATAGAAACTCTCTAAGCATTGGTAGGGTTTTGGTCGTAATTTTATACCGCACGTATCACTCAAGTAATATAGTGACTATTAGTCAATATCATAACCAGATAGACTTATTATTTCTCTTATTAATACTAAGGCTAACCTACTTAACTTAAATTAAACTATTGGTTAATAAATGAGCGTTTATTATGAAATGAATTGATAGTAAATAAATAGCAAATAAAAATTTTGGAGAAAAACTTTATACGCTAGAAGAACTTAGGGTTGTAACTTCACCTATGTATGCACGCAATTGGTTCATGCACTTTTCATTCAATTGCGTTGTTACGAATTATTAACCTATAATACTAAACTATGTACAGGCCTTTTTCGATGGCTAAGAAAATATATCCAGATTTTAACAAATTAACTATATGTCTATGTCAATTAATTTAAACCAAATTCATTAAAAATAAGTTCTAATATTGGCTATGTATGCCCTGTAGGTATATATCTATCCTGAAGGGAAATATATTCAAAAGAACTAGATCATGCGCTATTATTCCCAATGGTAATGTTAGTTCCATATTTATTGGTAATGTCCGTAATAAAACAGGCTCAATTGAGTTGTAATAAGTCTTGAAGATCTTGAAGTAATTGGACTGGTATTTGCAGACCGTGCATGAAGGAATTAGATATACATTCGTTTTGCTTTCGTGTCACATTCGTATTTGAGTTAGAACAAAAATTGGCTGAAGGTCCTCGTATGTAGAGCATTCATCTTTCCATTTGAACGAAACCTTCCCGTGTGTTCACGTTCGAGGTCTGTTCAAAACTACTTTTGAATGAGTTTGCGGAATAGCGCTCGTTCGATAAGAGTTCTTGTGGCGTTCGAACTCCTGTGCGCAAGTAAGTTATTTTGAACGTATTTTTAAGCCTATTTTGCACAATGAAACACTATCTTTTGCCCTGCATATATAAACAAACCTTAAACCACATTCAAAATGGTTGAAAAAATATTATTCAAAGCCTAAAATCTTCATTGCTTTCAACTTTCTTAATTTTCACCTTGTAGACTCTTTTGATTACCTTATCTTCTTTCATTTGGTGTGATTGAATTTTGAGTGACCATCAACACAGAAACACAACCCTAACCCAATTTCCTAACCTTCAGAGAGGAAGATTGATACTCAGAGTTCCAGCTTTACGAGCGCAATGTTGATCCGTTTGGAGACTTCATAGGTTCTGAAGAATTCTGGTTGGTGCAGGCTCCAGGATTTCTTCAGGTTTTTACAATCTAGAGGTATTTGAGATGACAGAGTTGCTTTCATAGGTCTTATACCATCATTATAAACTTTTCTCATTATAATGGATTTTGGCTGGTAGCCTAGATATCCAGAGTGATTTTTTACTCGCACGATTAGTCCATTTTAGTAACAAAATTATTGTTATATTTCCTTTGATTTTTTGTTGTTAGACTAAGGGTTCTTGTTGGTAATCCATAGAAATGATAATTAGGATTTCTCTTAGTTTATTGTGTTTCATTCAGAACCTAGAATGAAAATAGAATTTTCAATTGGTATCAAATCATGACCTCGATCCTTAACTTGTTTAGCTATGGAAAGAAGTCAACCCTTAAATTTTTCTCTTTTCTGTAATGGGATTGAGTACTTGCATTGGAAGGTTCACATGAGGGTGTTTCTTAAGTGTTTAGATGAGAAAGTCTGGATATCAGTAGAGTATCGGTAGAAACCTTTGTGGTTGTAGTTGATGGGGTCTATTCTCTAAAGATAAATTGATCTGAACGAATGAATAGTTTGATTCTTGCAATAGGAAAAGCAAGGCAATTAATATCATTCATGATGCTTTTTAGTTCACTGAGTTTAGGAGAATATGTATGTGTGAAATAGCCAAGGATTGATGGGACATCCTTCATACTGTATATTAGGGGACATTGTTTAAAATAATAGACTTCAAGAACTTGCCACTAGGTTTGAGGTCACTAGGATGAAGGATGATGAGATCTTTGATGAATTTTTATGCTGAGATTAACGATATTATTAACTCAAGTTTTAACCTAGGTGAGACTATTCTTAGAGGAAAATCCTTAGATCTGTGTCTGATAAGTTGTTACCAAAGATCACTACCATCGAGGAGAGTAATGGCTTGGATCACCTTAAACTAGAGGACCTCATAGGAGATGAAGATCTCAAAGGAAGTTAGTCATGATCCGTCAAGTGATGATAATGATGATACCCTTACGGATTCTGATTTGGCCATGTTTGCTAAAAAATTTAGGAAATTTCTTAAGATGAAGAAGAGTGGCCATAGTACTGATAGGAATAAGAAGAACAACCCTAGAAAGAGTAGATGTGGAATTAGAGAGTCTAGAGAGGATAAGGGTAGCAAACCTCGTGCTATCAAATACTATGAATATAAAGGATATGGGTATATTAGGACTGAATGTTCAACATATCTAAAGTCTAAAGGTAAGAAATTCATGTAGCCTCACTTAGTGATTCAAAATATAGCTATACTTCTGATGAAACTCTTAAGGAGAAAAGCAATTTTATTATTTTACTACTAGTGTGGTCGGTGAGAGAGAGGATAATGTTAGTAATGAAGATGTTGAATTAGAATTTTTATTGGGTTTGCTAAGCATCCCAAGATCATAGTAAGCAATGAAAAATACATATGAATACATAAAGAAGTACGGCGGAAACATACTTACATTGATCGGATTGGATGCGTCGAAGAATAAAATTTTTGTGCTCCATGGATGAAGCTCTCGGCTAAGGTGGAAGTTTGTCCTCCATATGTGCTCCAAGATCCGAGCTTCAACAATGGTGATTCCATGCTAATGAGATGGTTTCCCTATCACCTTGTATGCCTCTAATATGTGCTAGCACTCTTAATTTTGCAACAAGATCATCCTATGTTTCCTTCTAGTTCTCGGCCAAGCAAGATTCAAGAAGAAAAATGGCTTCAAAATCTAAAAGGGAGAGAAGAGAGAGATGGCCTCTTAGCCGAATGCATGAGGAATGAAGAGAGAGATAGATTTGTGAGATGTGTATCTAATACACTAATTACAAAAGTCAAATACCATAAATAAAATATGATAAATGTCATTCAAGCTTTCAAAAAGCTTTTCCAACCATTTACATTAATCATGAATAGTGACATTGTGTCAATCACTCAAAGTGATGTGACTTACATCACAAGAATGACTAATGATTTGACGCTTGATGTGACTTATAGGCTATACTCAATTTGAAATCCGAGCGGCACCGCAAACACTCCTGGGCTCGGATTCGTTAATTCTGAATTAATGAATTTTCCATTACGACGTAATTAAATCAAATTTAATTAAATAATTATGCCTAGCAAAATTATTATTCATGTCGCTAAGGAATTAATTCTAAATCAACTCGTTTGCCCGAATTAAAATCTGATTTCAATTCCGCGTCAAAATCCAATTTCATTTAATATATCGAATATATTATTTTATCGATTAATTCCAAATTAGTCATTCTCTCTCTTTAAATAATATTTTATCCCAGATAAAATATCTCTGTAATTAATCCTATATTAATTTTCTCTCTCATCTGATTAATCCCAGATTAATAATGTGCGAGTCATACGTCATCGGTGAATCTTCGGAAAGCGACCCATGAGATCCCCAGATATGTTGGCAGTAAATACGATCGTCGGACTATCCGAACACGTACGTACCTAGTACTACGTTTTACCGATTTACGAGACAAGGTTGGCTTCTAGCAAAGCGCCATGCCTACCCAATTCTCCAGAAATATTCTGAAAGGAATATACGATCTTTATCATGCGTAGTATACATAGTATATGTGTATGTCGATCCAGTATCTGATAGTCATGTGCAAGGCCTGGGGCTGGGAATGTGTATGCCCCATACGAAGTACATATCGGATCTCTGGTAACTAGTCTCTATAATCGGATAAACATGACCTTGTCATAATATCCCGATAGCTACAGCATATAAGAGCACCAGTTTCGTATCCTACATGATCATCATCTCCACTATGACTGGAGTGATACTTCCATCTTGACATCACACCCAATACACTACGGAGGGTGTATTCAATTGAGATTTTAAAAGACTATTTATTAATAAATAAGTCCTGTAGATTTTAAAAGACATTTAAAGATTATAATAGACATTTAAAAAATGTAATGACTTACAAGATTTTATAAGATTTCTTTTAATCAAGATTTTTTACATATTAGATTTTAAAAGACTTATTTCATAAGAATTTGTAAGATTTGAAAGGATCGTTATAGTTTTTTTTCCCTTTTTTAGAACCGATGTTATATGGAATGGAACCATAAATAAAAAAAGTTAATGAAAGTCAATTGGTTCAAAATGTCAGAATGTCATTTCTTTGACCTAGGAATATTTTATGAGTTTCTATGACAGAATGTCATTTCTCTGACCTAGGAAGAAAAAATAACACTTCAGCATCAATGATCTTAATAATTGATAAATAATTTTTTCCTTAAATTTGGGTTTTTTAAATAAATAAAATACAAGTAAAAAATTAGCGAGAAAATGAGGAAAAAAACTTTGTTGTGCTAAATTCATTTTGTACATTTTTATCTTTCCGAATGAAGAAGTTCTGTTGGCCTTAAAAAAAATCTAAGAAATGTGATAGAATTTTCCTCCTCGAAAATGAAATTCATTAAGAAAAATAGTTGGAGAAAGGATATTACCAGTTACATTTAAAATAAAGTCATATTGTTTTATTTGAAAGAAAAAAGAAGAAATTACTAATAAGCAAGTAATTTGTTCACGAAGAACTAACATGTATGTTCATCTTCTATTTTCTAACTAACATGTATGTTCAACTTCTATTTTCTAACACTCAAAAAAATCTTATATAAAAAGTCTCATGGGTTAGGGTGGGATTTTTTTATAGAGTTTGATATTTATAATTTTCACTAAAAAGTCCCACAAAATCACACATATAAAAAAATCCTTCAAAATAATTATGTTTTCAATACCATAAGATTTTCTATTACTTGTTTAAAATCCTGATTGAATATCACTAGATTTGGATACACTCTTTAAAAAATCCTAATAGTCTTAATGGAATACCACAAGACATTTTAGATTATTTAAAAATCTTAATTGAATACCACAAGACTTATTTAACCCAAAAAAGTCTTTTAAAATCTCAATTGAATACACCCCCCTACGATTCTCAATATACCCAGAAGAGGCGTACACAGAACCAGTTAAAGCCCTGGACAACCAAAACCAAAGTATATTGATTGTCGCAAGTATTAGCGGTGCAAGTCTTAGGTTAAGACCAAATACCCTGAAGCGGACTCCCATAGACACATAGACATATTACCAATGGGATTTCACGGGGTCTATCCAGAGCGAAGCTATTTTTCGTACCATCGGTAAAACACAATCTCCTATCGCACTTGCATAAGTATCCAATACTTAAACATATGAGAACTGTGCCGTTATGCTCCCACATCGCGCACAAGTGCAATACTAGTCTATTCCGTATTATCGATGTGCATTCTCGATAATACTACGACTATGGATGTTTAATGATTAAACCTTTATACATTGATACTGGCTCATATCATCTCAATCCGGAACTAATCATAAGGACTTCTATCATTTATGTATCTTGGTAATCCAATTACAAATGATAAAAGGGCAATTTCCTTCGTCACATAGTTAATTTGTACAACAACACCAAGATCTATACAAATAGTGATGTTATGGGTCATAATTGTCCAACAATCTCCCACTTGGCCTATAGCCAATCACTCAGCTGTCTTACACCTGAACTATGTACACGCGGCTCAAACTTCTACTGAGAAACAACTTTTGTCTGCGGATTTATAAGGTTATCATCTGATGTGATTTATTTGATCATCACATCACCATGATGTATGATCCGAACGAATCAGATGAAACCATATGAAGTACATATTGGATCTTTGATGAGACCCATAATTCTTTAGCCTGTGTTGTAGCCCAGCTCAACTGCTAACGAATTATATCTAATTTAATTAGAATTATTTAGATCCAAAATGATACTTTTGTTGCGACAGTTGCAGCAAAATTTCACTTTTGTTGTTTATTCAGTAACAGTATCTTGCTTGGAAGATTTCCAGCTCACTGTTCTGTTATTCAAACTATATAGTACCGTTTTGTGACTTATAGTCATCTTTGTCTGTTTGGAAACTTACAGCAGTGATCCCAGTCACTTCATTTTCTCATTCTCCATAGTATAAGACAGCATCCTTAGTTCCTCTAAGATACTAAAAGATGTTCTTAACATCAATCCAGTGACTTTCACTTGGATTACCTGATTGTGACTCCATATGCTCAAAGCATATGAGACAATAGGTCACGTACATTTATTTCAATGTATGACTACTCAGAGAGTGTCAACAACTTTTAAATCTATCCCAGTAGATCTTTATTCCTAGAATAAAGGTTGTCTCCCCTAAGTATTCTACGACAAATTTTCATGAAAGCCAATCTTTCACAGATTGTATTATGGGAATTTCATTTCCAAGAAATGACATATCATCATTATTTAGGACAATCATTTGTCAGTGCGCTCCCATTAACCTCCTTATATACACAAGAATTATATTCTTTTTGAATTAAATCATATACTATTATGATTACATTAAAATGATTATTCCAAGAACATAATGCTTGCTCCAATCCATACATGGATCGAATCAACTCGCAAACCCTATTTGCTTATTTTGGTAAGACAAAACCGTTAGGATGTTGATAAAACATCCTCCAAAAGGTTTCGTTAAGGAAATCGATCTTGACGTTTTGCTGCCATATTTCATAAATGAAACATGCAGTATCAGCAAGCATTATCCAAATGGATTCAACCATGGCAATGGATAAAAGGATTCATCGTAATCAACACTATGTTGATGACGATACTCTTTCTGTATAAGTCTAGCTTTATACATTAGTTTGTTTCCATCCATGTATGTCTTCCTTGAGGACCTTTATAGTACCAACAGACACAATGTCTTACGGTACAACAACCAGTGTCCAAACATGGTTGGTATACATGGAATCCATTTCAGACATTATGGAACTTTGCCATAATTGGTAGTCGATACCTTGTATCACTTCCTCATACGTAGTTAGTTTTCTCAATAAGATTGACATCTTTATGAGGTGAGAGCAGAAACCCATTCCTCCCAGGTTTTCTTCTAACTCTCTCCAACTACGCAGTTCTTGTGTATTTCAATATTATGGTATAGGTTCATCATTGATGAACTATTTGTGTTCCATTAAGGAATCGGTGCCTAGAATAGTATTACTACTATTACTCCGATTTTCATCGAGTTTTACTATCCTCCCACTTACCACTGCATATAGGTATTCCTCTTAGGAAAACGCATGGAGAGTAACAATTAAATTGTTCTCCTATGAGATTTATGAGTACTATATTTTGGTTTCCCTAGGATAACCGGTTACAGATAGGCACTTATCCAATTTGGGTTTTGTTAGTGTTCCTAGAACATTATAAGGATCTAAAAAGCATGCATAATAAAGAATTTAATCATTATAAGCTGCGGAATATACTTACAATGAGATGTAGAGCTTTTAAAAAATTTTGAGATCCAAGATCTCCAAGATCCAAGCTTTAGGATGAATCCAAGCTTTAGGATGATTCTAAGCTATTGAGGAGTTTCCCTATCACCTTTGTTCACTTCCAAAGTGCTAGCTTTTGATGATTTGAAAATCAAATCAAAGAGAGGAGAGGGAGAGTGTTTCGGCCAAGCCTTAGTTCCTTAGGGTTTTGTGTTTTTGATTTTTTGTCACTTGTTACCAAAGTTGAGAATGCCTTTTGTTATTTCCCAAAAAGTGAAACAATTTCACCTTTTACCCAAAACAAGGTAGAGATGGGTAAATGGTATTCATAAAGACAAAACAAGGTGGTTGTGTGGTGGGAACACCTACCACACTTTTGGCTCCAAATATTTGAATCCGAAATTCAAATATCTCTACGGGCATTTGCCGCGGCTCGGTTCCGTTTAATCCAATTAAACGATCCTTCGTCGTTAAATAATTAAATCTAATTTAATTAAATAACGATGCCTCACAAATATATTACGAACGTCGTTCATGAACTAATTCTAAATTAATTCGTTCGTTCGCATTAAAGTCTGACTTAATCTCGTAATGAAATCCAATCCATTTTAATATATCTGATATATTAATTTTAGCCCATTTGAATAAATTAAATAGAAAAATCAAATTTAACTATTAAATTTATTTTACCGATTAATTCCAAATTAATCGCGTTCTTTCGCCACTGCACCCTTTTCTTTTATCCCTGATTAAATAAAGCCCATATTAATCCCAGATTAATTTTCTCTCTCTTAATTAATCCCAGATTAATTACAATTTAAGTCAACTGTCATCGGTGAATCCTTGGGAAGCGACCCAAGAGATCTCTGGATATGTTGGCAGTAAATCTGGTTATCGGACTATCCGATAAAGCGAGTACCTCGTACTACATGCTTACCGATTTACAAGACACGGTTGGCTTCTAAGCAAATCACCGTGACTACCCAATTCTCCAGAAATATTCTTACTGGAATATATAATCTATGTCAGACGTAGAATTCCTAGTATCTCGTATTTCGATCCAGTATCAGATGTCACATGCTAGGCCTGGGGATGGAATAGTGTCTGCCCCGTACGAAGCACATATCGGATATCAAACAACTAGTCTCTTTGAATCGGATAATCATGACCTTGTCACATTATCCCGATGGTTGCAACACGATAGAGAACGAGTTATGAATCCCTGCGTGATCATCATCTCCATATGTCTGGAGTGATACTTCCGTCTGGACATCACATCCAATACACTACGATTCTCGTTAAAACCAATAGAGGCGTACACAGAACCTGTTAAAGCCCTGGACGACAAAACCAAAGTTTACCGATTGTCGCAAGTATTAGCGATGTAAGTCTCAGGTTAAGACCAAATACATCTACCCTGACGCGGACTCCCATAGACACATATACATACTACCAATGGGATTCTGCGGGGTCTATCCAAAGCGAAGCTGTTTTCCGTACCATCGGTAAAACACAACCTCCTATTGCACTTGCATAAGTATCCTATACTTAAACATATGAGAACTGTGCCGTTATGCCCTCACAACGCGCACAAGTGCAATACTAGTCTATTCCGCATTATCGATGTCCAGACATCTCGATATATACCACTAGGGATATTTAATGATTAAACCTTTATGGATTGATACTGTCTCATATCATCAATCCGGAACTAATCATATGGACTTTTACCATTTATATATCATAGTAAATAAATTACGAAATGATAAAAGACAATTTCAATATTACATAGTCAATTTGTACAAAACACAATGTCTTTTACAAAACAGTGACGCTATGGGTCATAATTGTCTAACAATCTCCCACTTGGCCTATAGCCAGTCACTCAAGCATCTAAACACCTGAACTATGTATGTGCTTCTCAACTTTTGCTGTGAAATAGCTTTCGTCAGCGGGTCTGCAAAGTTGTCATCTGATGCGACCTTCTCGATCTCACATCGCCACGATGTATGATCTCACGAATCAGATGGAAACGTTGAAGAAACATTATTGGATCGTTGATGAGACCGTGGTTCCTTAGCCTGCGCTATAGCCCCGTTATTGTCACACAATAATGGAACGGGCTCAGCTGCTAACGGAACTACTCCCAATCCAATTAGGAATTTACGGATCCAAACTGCCTCTTTTGCTTTTGCTGCTTCAGATGCAGCAATATACTCCGCTTCTGTTGTTGAATCGGCAACAGTCTCTTGCTTGGAAGATTTCTAGCTTACTTACTGCGCCGTTGTTCAAACAAAATATGTACCATGATTGCGACTTAGAGTCGTCTTTATCGGTTTGGAAACTTGCATCGGTATACCAGTTACCTCAAGTTCTCCATCTCCATAAATCAAGAAAGCATCCTTAGTTCGTCTAAGATACTTAAGGATGTTCTTAACCTGCCATCCCAGTGACCATCATCTGGATCGGCCTGATAGCGACTGCACATGCTCAAAGCATACGAGACATCAGGTCGAGTACATATCATGGCATACATGATCGATCCGACTGCCGAGGCGAACGGTATCCGACTCATGCTGTTTCTCTCATCTTGAGATTTAGGACACATATCCTTAGATAGAGATGCCATGTGACACTGGTAACAGTCCTCTCTTGGAC
>SKCR01031433.1:0-113636 GCA_019454045.1 Zanthoxylum bungeanum | reverse complement strand
TCATGCTGTTATCCTTGGAACTCCTTTCATAAACCTCATTACCCCTTATACCGTTAATTATGATGGTATAACCTTTAAAGCAAAGAATAAGAAGTTAAAGTTTTCTTTTATTGAAAAACCTAAAACGAGAAATTTAAATATTGTAAAAGCTTGTTCTGTTTACCAGAACCATGTTAGTGTTTTGATAAAGAAAAAACAAAATGACTTACTTTATTTAAAAAAGGATTTAAATTTTGAAAGACTTGAAAAACAATTACAAACTGATTTTGTAAAACAAAAGATTAATGATTTCAAAGTTTTAATTGAGAAAGAAATCTGTGCTGATCTACCTCTCTGCATTTTGGAGTAGGAAGTAACATTTGATAGATCTTCCTTATGAGTCCTCTTTTGATGAAAAACAAATCCCTACAAAAGCTAGACCTATTCAGATGAATATGGACTTAGAAAACATTGTAGGAATGAGATTGAAGACTTAGAATCCAAAGGTTTAATTGTTAAGTCTAGATCCCCTTGGTCTTGCGCTGCTTTCTATGTAATAAAAATTCTGAAATAGAAAGAGGTACACCAAGACTTGTGATCAATTACAAACCTTTAAACAAAGCCCTAAAATGGATTAGGTATCCCATACCTAACAAAAAAGATTTACTTCAAAAACTTCACTCTGCTTTCATATTTTCAAAATTTGATATAAAGTCGGGTTTTTGGCAAATTCAAATTCAACCAAAAGACCGTTATAAAACTGCTTTTACTGTTCCATTTGGACAATTTGAATGGACGGTTATGCCGTTTGGTTTAAAGAATGCACCTTCTGAGTTTCAAAGGATTATGAATGACATTTATAACCTTACTTACTCCGAATTTTGCATTGTTTATATTGATGATGTTTTAATCTCTCTCAAAAGATATTGATCAACATTTCAAACATTAAAGACTTTTTATTTTGCAACTAGGAAAGCTGGCCTAGCCGTTTCTAGTACGAAGATTTCTTTATTTCAGACTAAAGTTAGGTTCCTAGGACATTATATTTCCAAAGGAACAATCACACCCATTGAAAGATCTCTTGTTTTACTGATAAATTCCCTGATAAAATTCTAGACAAGACCCAACTCCAAAGATTTCTAGGAAGTTTAAATTATGTTCTAGACTTTTGTCCAAATATCAATAAGATTGCAAAACCCTTGCATGATAGGTTAAAGAAAGTTCCTGTCCCCTGGACTAATGAACACACTAAAACTATTAGATTAATAAAGGATACCGTTAAAGAAATCCCTTGTCTGTATTTAGCTAACCCTAGTCTACCTAAAGTTGTTGAAACTGATGCGTCTGACTTAGGTTATGGTGGTATTCTAAAACAAGTAGAAAATGATAAAGAACAAATAGTCCAATATGTTTCTGCCCATTGGAATGATTGTCAGAAAAATTATTCTACTATTAAAAAAGAGATTCTATCTATTGTTCTTTGCATATCTAAATTTCAAAGTGATTTGTTAAATCAAAAATTTTTGCTAAGGATTGATTGTAAAGCTGCGAAACATGTTTTAGAAAAAGATGTCCAAAACATTGCATCTAAACAGATTTTTGTGCCGATGGCAAGCAATTTTGAGTGTTTTTGATTTTGAAATTGAATTTATTAAAGGAGATAGAAATTCTGTTCCAGATTTTCTAACCAGAGAATTTCTCCAAAACAGATAATGCCGCCCAAGAAAAAAGACACTGGCAAAGCCAAGCTTATTGAGCCCTCTGTCCAAAGCCCTTACAAAGAATCCCAATCTCCTCCACCCATTCCAAAGCTAGCCTCAGGCATTCCTATCAAATCTTGGGTTGACACAATCCAAGAAGAAGAAGCAGAATCTTCATCCAAAGCAATTACCTCTCAATCCAGGTAAATGAATGGATTGAATCCATTTCCAAATCTCATGAACTCCTTCTTGCCTTAAAAACTTTTTCAAAAAGTCAAGAAATTCAAAAGTCTTCTTCCAAAGAAATTACTTTTCCAAGAACCCAAAAAGAAGTTGTTTTAAGTGGAAGTTCATCTTCTGAAATTATTTCTCAAAACCTTCACAAAAATCGGATTGGCATGATAAAACCTATCACCAAAATATTTTGAGTGTGAAGATGGGTTTTATAATCCTGATCATTTATTACTCTTTCAAAGTTTTTTCCAAAGGGTTGGTTTTTCAAACCTTGGGATTTGTCAAAACCCCAATCCTTTTATCAAGACATTCTTGAATTCACAGAATCTGTGAAATTCAAACATTTTTTCCTTTCAGATGCCCATTCTGAACCTGCATATTCTACGGCCACTATCCTTAAAGTCATTTCTCCTAAACAATGGGGAGAACCCCTTCATAACCCTAAATTTTTCCCTGCCAATTTCCAAAATAGATTAAACCATAGCCTATCCTACTCTTATTGGGATTACCAACAAGCGTGGTTCAATACCTTCCTAGTTCAAAACCCAAAGAAAAGCCATTCATGGTTATTTTTCTTTAATTCCAAAATAACTGTTGAAAGCCTTCCAAACTGGTTCCAACATTGGTGGAACTATTATGGACCAAGCCCAGATATCCTAACCCCTAATGCTAAATCCTGTTTAACCCTTTTCAAAACCCATTATGTTCCCTCTGCTTCACAAAAAAGATTTTCCCCTTTTCTTTGTTTTTGTACAAATTTCTTTTTACCTTGGGTCTGGATGTGGAATCTTCAATTCCACACTCAAGAAACACATTACTTATCCAAAGAACTTTCAAAGTTAAATGGTGGTCCAAATTTGATGAAGACTCCAAACTGACCCAGCACATGATCCAGCAATGGCTGTGTGCTAAAGGCCATATTAAATCAAATATTGAAGATGTCAAAGCCCAAAGCACGTTTCTCTCTCAGAAGTCAATGGCCCAATCTCTCCTTGCAGGTGCCAAGTCTGAAGACAAATATTTCCAAGTTATGCAACAACTCCTTGCCTCGAGACCAGCATCTTCTGCTGCCAGCTCTTCAAGTAGTGGGGAGCCACAGCCTTTTATTTCTCTTGGAGATATAACGAAGATGACTGTTTCGGTATTCTCTCCTCATTAAAGCATTAAAGCAAAAAAAAAAAAAAAGTACTTGAGAAAAAGAAAATAATTTTCTTTTCCCCTTCACTCACTATTCTCATCACGAGAAAAAGCTGTGGGATAAGAATTTTTTTTTTCAGACCAAAGAGCATCCAATGCTCAAGACAAAGACCGGTGGGACCATCTTACACTACAAGAAAAAAGGCTTTTACTGATACTAAATTAGTGTCAGTAAAGGGTTTTACTGACACTATATAAATGTGTCAGTGTTGCCGCAGCCAGAAATCACTGACACTAGTTTCTAGTGTCAGTGATTCTTAGTGTCAGTAAACGTTAATACTGTAGTATCAGAAAATTATTGACACTATGGTATCAGTAATCTCTCACACTATTTTAGTGTCAGTAAATTATTGACACTATATCATCAGTATTTAGTGATACTATAGTGTCAGTAAATTTTGTTACTGCAGTATCAGTATATCGCATATATTTGATTTTTAGTGTCAGTAATTATTGTTACTATAGTATCAATATCCGTCAATATCTTTTAAAATTTAAAAATCGTATTATTTCACAATTATATTCTTATTTTTTGTAATTAAATTAATCATAAAATATTATATATATATATATATATATATATATATAATATATATATATATATATATATATATATATATATATATATATATATATATATACCAACTCAATGAAATAAAAAACTAAAAAATTACATTATATAAAATTCGCAATATAATAGATTAATCGTATTAATCAATTCAACAGTATCACATGATGAATACAAAAACTCCATAGACAATCTTTAAATTAACATATATATATTTCAAAAACTACTCTTAAAGTCCATCAAAATGTCATGCCCCCACCAAAATTCATGATACTTGTTGAGAAGCCTGAAACAATCCCCCAACAATATGATATCTGGCACAAAATCTGAAATTATAAACCAAATGTTAAGAATTAGATGGACTTCCAAAAAAAATCGATATCTTCATAAATAAAAACATTAAATACATCCAAATAAAAATACAAAATATAACCCTAATCTAATTTTTGTCACATAAAGCACTTATTGACAATAACCATACCAACAACCTAAGAGCATGCATATAAAAAACCAAATGGCATCCATAATAACAGTTGTATCTTTCATACCGCTACATAATCACCAAAACAAACAAATCAATAACAAACACACACACACACACATATATATATATATAGACGGACATAAAACTGAAATAAAAGGATCTCATGAACCAGATGAAGTTTATCAGATGACATGATCTAATACTGTTTCCAAATGCAGGAAGCAAATCAAGATGACAAGATAGTTGTTCATTATGGAATTCCTGGAAACTAAAAGTTCAAAGCTCAAAATGTACTAGAATGTAACATTCCAGGTAATTGCCATAAAAATAGATGAGATAAACATGTTAGATCTCAATATATCAAATACTGCTTCCATAGCATTCATGCTGCACCTCAAAGCACATCAGATGACAGGTGCCATATCCCCCAAAGGTTTCAACAATTATCAATCAGAACATGGCAAAACTTCATCAGGTAAAAAACTATCTCCAAGTTCATGTCTGACATAGAGAACATCGAGACACTGTTAATAGAATATTTTACATCATGATTGTTTTAACTTTCAAGTCTCAAAGCAATCTTACCCACTAGCAAAACTCACAAATAAAACAAATTAACCCACCAAATTAAACCCATCAGGGCATAAAACTGAAATAAAAGATATGATTCATATTGCTTTCACTGAAGTAAAAAAATCTGGGGAAAAAATTCTAAGCTAAAAGTAGAAACAAGAATGTATTAATTTACAGAAAAGAGAAATACCATACTACTTCATTAACTCAACGAACAATAGCTATGTTGTCCTTGTCATTTGTATTCTGCAAGAATAGAAGATTTCCCAATATGTCATGAATTAAAGTGAAAAATAGGAAGTAATAATCACCTCTGTAAAACATGTCCTTGTAATTACCTCTTCATTATACTGTGTGATTATATGTGCAACAAATTCAAGTGCTTCTTCAGCAACATAACTTTCAGTCAATACATCTATAGTGATTCCAAGGAACAAATATGTTGAGGAGGGTTAATATATATATAATTACCAAGTGAGAAGAAACAACTAAAACTTATACATTTATTATTTTACAAGAATTTTACTCTCAAGTATTAATGAAAATATATTAATATGACAGCAATCCTTCGATAATAACTACAAATATACTTAATAATATAAAGCCTAGGCACCATGACGATGTACCTGACTATCTATTCAATATATAATTTATACAACACAGATAAAAACAATAAGTGTAAGAGTTAATACGTGATTTTATCAACCCTACGAACTATTTAAATTAGTAAGACTACCAAGATCATGTGAATATCATTAGCAATTAGGACCACATGCAAACAAGTCGACAATGAGGTTCCACTGATGTTCCACGGTATCTACAATTGTTTGATCGGTGCCCTTGCTAATGACCGCGTGCAACCAAGTAGAGACAATGATGTTACTTCCACACTTACGTTAAAAAAAGTATAAAATTAAATGGTCCCTAAACTGACAACAAGCTCTTCTGACACTTCTTTAAGTGGGGAGGAAGAAAATGTTAAGAAGGTGAGGAAAAGGAGAAAAGCCAAAACCTATTATTTTTAATCACAGATCAACTATCAAGTTTACAGTGAGGTTAAGGGCATATGAAAACCAAATCCATAAAACTAGAGTTACATACAGATAGCAGGCATTCTCAGCGTTGCAAGTATTCAGAATTAGTGATTGAAAAAAAAATGTATTCAGAACTAAAGAGTAAGCATGAATGAAATTTGCAATCAGAAAACATGAAAGCTCATTTCTCTTTTCTTCACATTTTCAAAGTTAAGGTAAATGCATCTATGAGTTTTGACCGAGGTAAGCAATGAATGAGCATGAGAAGAAACAGAAAAAGCATGCAACGGACTTATCATTAAAAATTATACACCAAACAATTTGTATCACATTCATCATCCTCAATCAGTAAATGAAGACAAATTCTGCAATTGGGCCCTACAGATTGCATGTAGAGGGGGGAAGTTCCTGAAATTATAAATGACTACAAGATAAACATGGATTTAGAAACCCTCACTCAAAAGGAAGAGATTAAGTTCAGTCCATTCTCTGAGGTTGAAATGGAAGTAAATACACAATTAAATGATTAATTACTAACGAGGTAGGCCATAAATACCGCAGGCATGACTTACTTTGGTTTATCAGTTAAGGTTACTAGTGATCTGAGTACACCAGGGCTGATCTTGTCAGCAAGGGCACTTTTTTCTGATATAATAAAGGATTTCTCCTTTACATAGCTTTGCAATTTTTTGGCTTCAAAGTCAAGTCGTGTTTGATCTGCCATGAAGCAAGAATAATATAAAGAACCCACCAAGAAAGAATGTGTAGTTTACCATGCTAAAACGAAGCAAAACATTCAATCAAAACCAATAGGACCCTACAGTCTACACTGGGTTCCATGACCTATACACCCAACATAATCATTGACCATGAAAATTAAGCTTTTGAATCAAAGTGAAATATCTCACTTAACTAAAAGAAAAATTAAAATGCCAAAGGTAAAGAACAGGTAATACGTTTAAGCCCTCATTACTATAAAACACCAGTAAAATCAATTATACAATTTCCATATTACAGAATTCCAAACAGTACGGTTACTCAAGGACTTGAAATAGACTAAAACTTTAACTACACTACAAATACAAATCTTACATCTCTTTTATCGAACAAATGATACTAATGATCGGTTACAGATCCAAAACAGTAGCATTTATCCTCTTCTAATCTTCCTAATCCAATTTCATTAACATTAAAAGAAACTTATATGTTTTCCATAATGCATATTATTCTCATTATGTAATATTGGTAATAATCATCATTCGAGCATTTATTTTATTATTTTATTTTTATTATCATTATTATTTTTTTTTATCCCAAACTAATGAAATTTTACAAGTTACGGAAACTCCAAAATTTTCCCCCAAATCCTAGGGTTCTACCAATTTCCCCAATTCATTTAATCTTGTTAATTTATCAATTCATCAATGCCATCGAAACCCAATTTCACAAAACTAATCAAACCCAATGAAATTTATAAGAACATTGTACTTACTTGTCTCATACACACATATACGCACGATAAATTCACGGGATTTATTTGTTTTGGGGCTGCTACTTTCTCTCTTTCTGCTCGACTTCTTCTCTGCTTCTCTCTGCTGCTCCAGCGTGACCAGTGCAGTCTCTTTCTCCCTTCTTTCTTGGCCTATTCTTTCTTCTGTATCTCTCGGCCTCTCTCAATCACTCTCTCCTCTCCCTCTCCTCTCCTTTTTAGTATTCTCTCTTCCTTTCGGCATCTCCCTCTCTTTTTTCTTCGGTCCTCTCTAGGTGTGTAATCCATTGTTGTGTTTTCTCTTTGTGTGCGTGTGTAGTGGCTGTGTGCGTATTTTATATATACATATATATATTTTTATTTTTGTGCGAGAAGAATCTAGAAAAATAAATAATATGTATATATTCTAGAATTTTCTATAATCTATTATTACTATACAAGCCCTTCAATTACCTCCATAAGATGCACTAACTTAATATAGAAAATCATAAAATTTTGTGTACCTTTCCACTTTGAAGGTTGATAATTGATAGGATGTACTGGATTTTGTTTAGATTTTAGAAATTACAAATGAGAGATTCATATTTGAGAGTAAAGAAGGGGGGGGAAACAAGGCTGCGCGATGAAAAAAAAGGTGGGAATGAGAGGAACCCTAAATTACTAAGATTGATTTGGTAACTACGGTTCAGGTTTTGACCCGACAAATACATATATATTTTTATAAACCGCGGTTTAAGGAACAAAAGTCACGATTTGGCCCAGTGGTAAAGCCTTACAATAAAAAAAAAATTTATATCAATGGTTACAATTTCGAGTCCCAGCAGACTTAAGGAAATAATTTTTTTTTTTAATTTTTTTACTGATACTAAGGTATCATTAATTACTGACACTAAATTTACTGATACTCTAGTGTCAGTAATATATGCGAAAAACGTCACTTCCAGAGGTGTTGGTTCGACTCCAGACGACTACGCGTTTTTTTTTTTTTATTTCTTACTGATACTATTGTAATAGTAATTACTGACACTAAAATCGCTGATACCATAGTGTCAGTAATTATTGATATTTAAGTGAAAAACACGGAAATAGGCCCATTTACACGTCGTTTCTGACACTTTTAGCCTAGTGTCACTAACCTTAGTGTCAGTAAAGGCCTTTTTTCTTGTAGTGTTATGCAAAAACCATTGAAGAAAGCATTCAAAGCAAAGCATCTTATATAGCCATGTGAGAAAGCATTCAAAAAACCACGTTACAAAGTCAGAAAAGCAGAAGCATCTTACTATAGCCATGTGAAGAAAGCATCCAAAGCCACCCAAAGAATCTTACTATAGCCATGAAGAAAAGCATCCAAAGCCACCCAAAGCACGTTACAAAGACAGAAAAGCAGAAGCATCTTACTGTATCTTACTGTTTTTAATTATTGTAATAATTATGGTAGTTGGTTGATTGGGTATATAGTTCCCATTAACTCTCAGTAGAGAGTGAAAGTACCTACAAGCAATAGCGACAAACTCTCTCTATACCCAAGAGGGGGGTGAATTGGGTTATCGCTACAAATGCGGAATTATAAAATCTTTGCCGATTTTAAGCTCTTATTACCAAATAGGCTCTTAGGTTAATTTTCTCTATTGTAAATAATAACCTATATGCAAGTTTTCAATTCAATAATATAAATGTAAATAAAACTTGCAAATAAGTAAAAGTTAAGAGAAAGAGAAATTCGACACCGAGATTTATAGTGGTTCGGCCAAACGTGCCTACGTCCACTCCCCCAAGCCTCGCTTGAAGATTTCCACTAAAATCCGAGTTTTGTCGTGGCTCACTCGTAACCAAGAGTTTTCCGCAAAGGTGCACTCCAAACCTTTTACAACTTTGAGTTTTGTTCGTAGGCGTACTCACAACCTTTACAACTTTGAGTTTTGTTCGTAGGTGCACTCACAACCTTTACAACTTACCCAAACTATGGGATTTCACAAACCGCAAGTGTTTTTGATAAAGAAATTGTAAAACACACTTGGGCACTCACAAATATAATGAAGATTGTGTGAGATGCAAACCCAAGTGATCTAAGCTCACTAAATGATATGAAGATGTGTGTGAGCTTGTATGAGTGTTTAAGTGTATGAAGGTTTAAGACACTCTTGTATTTGCTTTAGAGAATGTGTATGAAGGTTTTCTAAGTCTCTAACTTGAGGCAAAGGAGTTGGGGTTCTATTTATAATAAAATGCAAAGCTTTTAGCCAACTCACAGCGAGACCGGCGAGGAAACCGGCATGCCGGTCTAGGGCTCCAACGGTAACATAACGTTCAAAAAACTAGCCGTTGGACCGGCGAGGATACCGGCGAGGATACCGGTGAGGAGACCGGCGAGGAGCTCCCTGGTTCCAGAGAGCATATTTTCTCAGCTAAAACCGGCATGGAGACCGGCGAGCAAACCGGCATGGGGACCGGCATGGAGCTCCCTGGTTTCAGTATGTGCATGACCAGTCAAGACTGACGATACTTGGTATTTTGGCCATAACGTCCTCTAGAAAATTCCAAATCATGATTTGTAAATTTCTACATAAACTAGACACATAGATCTAGCTTCTGTAAAAAATTCAGCTCCAACAACATTAAGATGAAGTTTATGGAATTTTTCTAATGTGACGTGTACGCAGAAAACGCACATCTGAACATGTTGTACTAAAAAGGCTCTAGCAAAAGTTCTATGCATCGGAATTATGTTCCGTTTGAACCGTAGCAAACTAGAGACACATATCTATCTAACGGTATATCATTTGAAGTTTAATTCAACCATTTAATAGTTTTTGGAAGATCATTTACCGATGCACTTGTGCATAGAAATTCATTTTTGTGCAAATAAAGTGCAAATGATTCTTTAAGCATTCTAATCCATTTTAAATGCAAGTGATGCAAAATGTATGATTCCTAAGAGCTTTAGATCACTTGAGTAAACTCACTTACAATAAAATTTAGCTCTTAATCATTATCTTCGATTTGCCGCTAGTCTTCATATTCTCGCTCTTCACCCCATATGCTTCGACACTTTTTGTAATGCTTCGTGTTTGTACGTCGAAGTCTTCATTCACGTTGACGTAATCAAAATCCTTTTATGCGATCAAGTCGCCAACAATCTCCCCCTTTTTGATGATGGCAACCCCTTAAAACTTGTTGATACTTGTGAGCTTCTTGGAGTCCAAATTTGACAATTTTGCTCCCCCTCAACATAAGCTCCCCCTCAATGTGTGATTGTCTTGAATATAGCTCTATAACAACTTGACAAACACATTAGTACATTTACTCCCCCTTAAACCAAGGGTGAGGGTTAAACAAGTTTTAATCTCATTTCTAATGATTTCTCCCCCTTTGACATTATCAAAAAGTGGAGAAGTAAATATTAAAATCAAAATCAAAATGAGATACCAATTACATATGTGCTATAAAGATACCAAAATTTAAAAAATATGCACATTTTGGCAATTTAGAGGAAACGGTACCAATGTTTCCGTGAGTACGGAGTTTTACCTTTACCGTTGCGAATCCTCATCTCTTTGAGCCTTTGGGATCAATTTTGCAATTCTCTTTAAAGATCCATTCCCAAAGCTCCCCCTACAAATTTATCAATTACACTTTGGTACCCAAACTTTCTTGGGTCCATTGGGGTTAATCCTAGTTCCTTTCGGAACCCAAATAATAGTCACATTTTTCTTTTTAATCCAAAAATCATAACTCTTGTGACCTTTCCTATTACATGCATGGCATACAACATTTGAATCAATTATTTTAGATACATGTACATGTGATGAATGTATATGTGATATGGATGCCTTCATAAAATTATTGTTCACATATTTTTCCTTCGTGTAAGGCTTATATCTTAATCCATATTTTCCAAAAAGACATTTTTGTGAACCAAGTAGCATTTTAAAATTATTTTCATCATAAGTGAACTTGGTCACACTGCATTGCAAGTCTTCTAATTTCTTATTCAAATCATCATTTTTAATTTTCAATAATTCGCAAGCACATGATGATTTAGAGGTAGATGCTTCATTTTGTAAGTTCTCTATACAATGTTCATGGTCTACAATTAAACACATATTCTCATTACTTAAGGCATGAATTTGTTTAACAAGAGATACATGCTCATTATGATCAATTGAAACATCATTTTCAAGCTTGGTCTTTAAGCAAATGTCATCAATTTCTAAAGCACGAATTTTATCCAAGCATAATGCGTGTTCATGTTGATGTGATGTATGCTCTTCCTTAATCAAATTACATTTCTTTCTAAGAGCATCATATTTATCATGCAAATCATTCAACATGTCAAGCATTTCATCATAATCGGAAATTTCATTTTCATACACAATAGTAATTTCATTTTCCGATTCCCCTTTAAGGTTTTCTATATCCATGCAATCCAAATTATAAATTTCATCATTTGATGAGTTAGAGTTAATGTTGCATGCATTTAATTCATTATTTCCTTCATTTATTAATTCTAAGGAATTCCATAATTCATATGCATTTGTACATTTGGGAATCCTATCAATTATGTTTTTATCTAATGCTTCGTATAAAAATTTAAGTGCATTAGAATTTACCGAAGATTTTTGCCCTCGTATGATTTCCAAGTAGGATTATGGATCAACGGCAAGAAGGAAGTTCAACATCCTCATTTTCCAATAGTTGTAGTCCGTTCCGGTGTAAAACGGAGGTCTAGTCGTTGAAAATCCCTCGGCAAAATTTGACGAGTTGCTTGTAGATGCCATGATCTATTCTCGGACGGTTAAGTCTTTCTTGAGAATACCTCGCTCTGATACCAACTGAAAGTACCTACAAGCAATAGCGACAAACTCTCTATATACCCAAGAGGGGGGGTGAATTGGGTTATCGCTACAAATGCGGAATTATAAAATCTTTGCCGATTTTAAGCTCTTATTACCAAATAGGCTCTTAGGTTAATTTTCTCTATTGTAAATAATAACCTATATGCAAGTTTTCAATTCAATAATATAAATGTAAATAAAACTTGCAAATAAGTAAAAGTTAAGAGAAAGAGAAATTCGACACCGAGATTTATAGTGGTTCGGCCAAACGTGCCTACGTCCACTCCCCCAAGCCTCGCTTGAAGATTTCCACTAAAATCCGAGTTTTGTCGTGGCTCACTCGTAACCAAGAGTTTTCCGCAAAGGTGCACTCCAAACCTTTTACAACTTTGAGTTTTGTTCGTAGGCGTACTCACAACCTTTACAACTTTGAGTTTTGTTCGTAGGTGCACTCACAACCTTTACAACTTACCCAAACTATGGGATTTCACAAACCGCAAGTGTTTTTGATAAAGAAATTGTAAAACACACTTGGGCACTCACAAATATAATGAAGATTGTGTGAGATGCAAACCCAAGTGATCTAAGCTCACTAAATGATATGAAGATGTGTGTGAGCTTGTATGAGTGTTTAAGTGTATGAAGGTTTAAGACACTCTTGTATTTGCTTTAGAGAATGTGTATGAAGGTTTTCTAAGTCTCTAACTTGAGGCAAAGGAGTTGGGGTTCTATTTATAATAAAATGCAAAGCTTTTAGCCAACTCACAGCGAGAACCGGCGAGGAACCGGCATGCCGGTCTAGGGCTCCAACGGTAACATAACGTTCAAAAAACTAGCCGTTGGACCGGCGAGGATACCGGCGAGGATACCGGCGAGGAGACCGGCGAGGAGCTCCCTGGTTCCAGAGAGCATATTTTCTCAGCTAAAACCGGCATGGAGACCGGCGAGCAAACCGGCATGGGGACCGGCATGGAGCTCCCTGGTTTCAGTATGTGCATGACCAGTCAAGACTGACGATACTTGGTATTTTAGCCATAACGTCCTCTAGAAAATTCCAAATCATGATTTGTAACTTTCTACATAAACTAGACACATAGATCTAGCTTCTGTAAAAAATTCAGCTCCAACAACATTAAGATGAAGTTTATGGAATTTTTCTAATGTGACGTGTACGCAGAAAACGCACATCTGAACATGTTGTACTAAAAAGGCTCTAGCAAAAGTTCTATGCATCGGAATTATGTTCCGTTTGAACCGTAGCAAACTAGAGACACATATCTATCTAACGGTATATCATTTGAAGTTTAATTCAACCATTTAATAGTTTTTGGAAGATCATTTACCGATGCACTTGTGCATAGAAATTCATTTTTGTGCAAATAAAGTGCAAATGATTCTTTAAGCATTCTAATCCATTTTAAATGCAAGTGATGCAAAATGTATGATTCCTAAGAGCTTTAGATCACTGAGTAAACTCACTTACAATAAAATTGAGCTCTTAATCATTATCTTCGATTTGCCGCTAGTCTTCATATTCTCGCTCTTCACCCCATATGCTTCGACACTTTTTGTAATGCTTCGTGTTTGTACGTCGAAGTCTTCATTCACGTTGACGTCATCAAAATCCTTTTATGCGATCAAGTCGCCAACAGAGAGCATCCGTTTTTTTTTTAGAATCATCTTTCAATTCCTCTTTTCAACCTTTCTCTTTAGTTTAACTTTCATTTTGTTCTTCAAAGAAAATGTAAGCATTTGTTTCAAAATATATGTAAAAGCTGTGTATGTTTATTTAAAAGCAATTTTCAAAGCATGCTCGCAGACTGATAATTATATCTGTCCTGCCATTTAAACTATTACTACTCCTCTGAGGCATAGAGACCAGATCTCTCCCCTCAGTTGTATTTTCTCTTCTCCCTCCTCCTTCAGAGCACCATTTCTGGGATCCAGATCTGGTACTGTGTTTGCAAACCCCCAAGCCAATATTATTAAAATCGGATAATTATTTGTTCATATGTTTTCAAATTATATGCTTTGAGATCCTGTGTTGTATGGTATCAAACCACACCTAGCAAAATCCTGTGTTGTATGGTATCAGACTAGGTGTGGTTGGATGTTGTATTGACAAAGATTTCATGTTTTCTTTCCTTTAAATTATCTCCTGTGATTTTGCTGAATTTTTTACTGGTTGTAAGTCCCGTCTAGGATAGGATTCCGCTTAGGGCAGTAAACCCATACCTGTAGGCAAATTCATAAGTCTTAGTTTAAAAGCTTAGTTTCTCATGGAATCTCTACTCTGTAGAACCTCCTCTTTGTCTAGCTCTTCTACTGATAAGACTAGTATTTCAAAGAATATAGTGAACTCAGAAGAATTTAGAATTGAAGATTTTGATAAAGCCATTGACTGCTGGAATTACCAAAGATTTCTAAAGATACGATCTATAAAACCAAAAGGCTTGATTTTCTAAAAACAGATTATATCATAAGACTGAAGAACGTGATATTACTCTTACAAAACCTTTTGAGACAATTAAATTATTTTCTGAACATACTCTAAAACATTTAAGAGATAAAAAATTTAATTATGTGCATGTTGGTTTAATCCAAGTTGGAATAAAGCCCCTCACAAAAAGAAGGCTTAGATACCTCCATCTTAGTAGTTCTAAGAGATGGCAGATTCATCTCTTTTGATGATTCTTTACTCAGTAGTATTGAATCTGCCATCTCTTAGAACTGCTAAGATGGAGGTATCTAAGCCTTCTTTTGTGAGGGGCTTTATTCCAACTTTGATTAAACCAACATGCACATAATTAAATTTTTTATCTCTTAAATGTTTTAGAGTATGTTCAGAAAATAATTTAATTGTCTCAAAAGGTTTTGTAAGAGTAATATCACGTTCTTCAGTCTTTATGATATAATCTGTTTTTAGAAAATCAAGCCTTTTGGTTTTATAGATCGTATCTTTAGAAATCTTTGGTAATCCCAGCAGTCAATGGCTTTATCAAAATCTTCAATTCTAAATTCTTCTGAGTTCACTATATTCTTTGAAATACTAGTCTTATCAGTAGAAGAGCTAGACAAATAGGGGTTCTACAGAGTAGAGATTCCATGAGAAACTAAGCTTTTTTAAACTAAGACTTATGAATTTGCCTACAGGTATGTTGGTTTACTGCCCTAAGCGGAATCAATCCTAGACGGGACTTACAACCAGTAAAAAATTCAGCAAAATCACAGGAGATAATTTAAAGGAAAGAAAACATGAAAAATTTGTCATTACAACATCCAACCACACCTAGTCTGATACCATACAACACAGGATTTTGCTATATATGGTTTGATACCATACAACACAGGATCTCAAAGTATACAATTTGAAAACATATGAACAAATAATTATCCGATTTTAATAATATTGGCTTGGGGGTTTGCAAACACAGTACCAGATCTGGATCCCAGAAATGGTGCTCTGAAGGAGGAGGGAGAAGAGAAAATACAACTGAGGGGAGAGATCTGGTCTCTATGCCTCAGAGGAGTAGTAACAGTTTAAATGGCAGGACTGATATAATTATCAGTCTGCGAGCATGCTTTGAAAATTGCTTTTAAATAAACATACACAGCTTTTACATATATTTTGAAACAAATGCTTACATTTTCTTTGAAGAACAAAATGAAAGTTAAACTAAAGAGAAAGGTTGAAAAGAGGAATTGAAAGATGATTCTAAAAAAAAAACGGATGCTCTCTACTGAGAGTTAATGGGAACTATATACCCAATCAACCAACTACCATAATTATTACAATAATTAAAAACAGTAAGATACAGTAAGATGCTTCTGCTTTTCTGTCTTTGTAACGTGCTTTGGGTGGCTTTGGATGCTTTCTTCACATGGCTATAGTAAGATTCTTTGGGTGGCTTTGGATGCTTTCTTCACATGGCTATAGTAAGATGCTTCTGCTTTTCTGACTTTGTAACGTGGTTTTGAATGCTTTCTTCACATGGCTATAGTAAGATGCTTTGCTTTGAATGCTTTCTTCAATGGTTTTGCATAAGATGGTCCCACCGGTCTTTGTCTTGAGCATTGGATGCTCTTTGGTCTGAAAAAAAAAAAATCTTATCCCACAGCTTTTTTCTCGTGATGAGAATAGTGAGTGAAGGGGAAAAGAAAATTATTTTCTTTTTCTCAAGTACTTTTTTTTTTTTTTTGCTTTAATGCTTTAATGAGGAGAGAATACCGAAACAGTCATCTTCGTTATCATCTCCAAGAGAAATAAAAGGCTGTGGCTCCCCACTACTTGAAGAGCTGGCAGCAGAAGATGCTGGTCTCGAGGCAAGGAGTTGTTGCATAACTTGGAAATATTCGTCTTCAGACTTGGCACCTGCAAGGAGAGATTGGGCCATTGACTTCTGAGAGAGAAACGTGCTTTGGGCTTTGACATCTTCAATATTTGATTTAATATGGCCTTTAGCACACAGCCATTGCTGGATCATGTGCTGGGTCAGTTTGGAGTCTTCATCAAATTTGGACCACCATTTAACTTTGAAAGTTCTTTGGATAAGTAAATGTGTTTCTTGAGTGTGGAATTGAAGATTCCACATCCAGACCCAAGGTAAAAAGAAATTTGTACAAAAACAAAGAAAAGGGGGAAATCTTTTTTCTGAAGCAGAGGGAACATAATGGGTTTTGAAAAGGGTTAAACAGGATTTAGCATTAGGGGTTAGGATATCTGGGCTTGGTCCATAATAGTTCCACCAATGTTGGAACCAGTTTGGAAGGCTTTCAACAGTTATTTTGGAATTAAAGAAAAATAACCATGAATGGCTTTTCTTTGGGTTTTGAACTAGGAAGGTATTGAACCACGCTTGTTGGTAATCCCAATAAGAGTAGGATAGGCTATGGTTTAATCTATTTTGGAAATTGGCAGGGAAAAATTTAGGGTTATGAAGGGGTTCTCCCCATTGTTTAGGAGAAATGACTTTAAGGATAGTGGCCGTAGAATAGGCAGGTTCAGAATGGGCATCTGAAAGGAAAAAATGTTTGAATTTCACAGATTCTGTGAATTCAAGAATGTCTTGATAAAAGGATTGGGGTTTTGACAAATCCCAAGGTTTGAAAAACCAACCCTTTGGAAAAAACTTTGAAAGAGTAATAAATGGATCAGGATTATAAAACCCATCTTCAACACTCAAAATATTTTGGTGATAGGTTTTATCATGCCAATCCGATTTTTGTGAAGGCTTTTGAGAAATAATTTGAGAAGATGAACTTCCACTTAAAACAACTTCTTTTTGGGTTCTTGGAAAAGTAATTTCTTTGGAAGAAGACTTTTGAATTTCTTGACTTTTTGAAAAAGTTTGTAAGGCAAGAAGGAGTTCAGGAGATTTGGAAATGGATTCAATCCATTCATTTACCTGGATTTGAGAGGTAATTGCTTTGGATGAAGATTCTGCTTCTTCTTCTTGGATTGTGTCAACCCAAGATTTGATAGGAATGCCTGAGGCTAGCTTTGGAATGGGTGGAGGAGATTGGGATTCTTTGTAAGGGCTTTGGACAGAGGGCTCAATAAGCTTGGCTTTGCCAGTGTCTTTTTTCTTGGGCGGCATTATCTGTTTTGGAGAAATTCTCTGGTTAGAAAATCTGGAACAGAATTTCTATCTCCTTTAATAAATTCAATTTCAAAATCAAAAACACTCAAAATTGCTTGCCATCGTGCAAAAATCTGTTTAGATGCAATGTTTTGGACATCTTTTTCTAAAACATGTTTCGCAGCTTTACAATCAATCCTTAGCAAAAATTTTTGATTTAACAAATCACTTTGAAATTTAGATATGCAAAGAACAATAGATAGAATCTCTTTTTTAATAGTAGAATAATTTTTCTGACAATCATTCCAATGGGCAGAAACATATTGGACTATTTGTTCTTTATCATTTTCTACTTGTTTTAGAATACCACCATAACCTAAGTCAGACGCATCAGTTTCAACAACTTTAGGTAGACTAGGGTTAGCTAAATACAGACAAGGGATTTCTTTAACGGTATCCTTTATTAATCTAATAGCTTTAGTGTGTTCATTAGTCCAGGGGACAGGAACTTTCTTTAACCTATCATGCAAGGGTTTTGCAATCTTATTGATATTTGGACAAAAGTCTAGAACATAATTTAAACTTCCTAGAAATCTTTGAAGTTGGGTCTTGTCTAGAATTTTATCAGGGAATTTATCAGTAAAAGCAAGAGATCTTTCAATGGGTGTGATTGTTCCTTTGGAAATATAATGTCCTAGGAACCTAACTTTAGTCTGAAATAAAGAAATCTTCGTACTAGAAACGGCTAGGCCAGCTTTCCTAGTTGCAAAATAAAAAGTCTTTAAATGTTTGAAATGTTGATCAATATCTTTTGAGAAGATTAAAACATCATCAATATAAACAATGCAAAATTCGGAGTAAGGGTTATAAATGTCATTCATAATCCTTTGAAACTCAGAAGGTGCATTCTTTAAACCAAACGGCATAACCGTCCATTCAAATTGTCCAAATGGAACAGTAAAAGCAGTTTTATAACGGTCTTTTGGATGAATTTGAATTTGCCAAAAACCCGACTTCATATCAAATTTTGAAAATATGAAAGCAGAGTGAAGTTTTTGAAGTAAATCTTTTTTGTTAGGTATGGGATACCTAATCCATTTTAGGGCTTTGTTTAAAGGTTTGTAATTGATCACAAGTCTTGGTGTACCTCTTTCTATTTCAGAATTTTTATTTACATAGAAAGCAGCGCAAGACCAAGGGGATCTAGACTTAACAATTAAACCTTTGGATTCTAAGTCTTCAATCTCATTCCTACAATGTTTTTCTAAGTCCATATTCATCTGAATAGGTCTAGCTTTTGTAGGGATTTGTTTTTCATCAAAAGAGGACTCATAAGGAAGATCTATCAAATGTTGCTTCCTACTCCAAAATGCAGAAGGTAGATCAGCACAGATTTCTTTCTCAATTAAAACTTTGAAATCATTAATCTTTTGTTTTACAAAATCAGTCTGTAATGTTTTTCAAGTCTTTCCAAAATTAAATTCCTTTTTTTAATTTGGAAGAAAATTTTTAATTTTGAATTTATTTGCGGCAGAAAGTCTTTCATGTGTTTTTTTATGAAATCTAGTTGGAATAATAATTTCTTTTATACAATTTAAATCAGCACCTGTGTCAAACAAGGCAACTGTGTCAATTTGGAAATCTGATGAGAGGATTAAAGTAATCCAAATTAAATATTTTCTTGTTGTCACTTGTTTTAAAAAAAAAAGAAAATCATTTGGAAGAGGTTCGATACAATCAAGATTTTGGATTCCAGTCTCATCATTTTCAGAATCTGGATCTTTTTCTGAGTTTCCTTCCAACTGATTTTTAAGAAGAAGTTGGATGGTTTCAGAATCATTTTTCTGTTTTCTTTTAAATCTTTTATTTCAAACTTTATTTCTTGAATTTCCTTTTGGAGGTCTTGAAAACTGGGTGTATCTTTTTTATTTTTCTTTTTACTTAGGATCTGAGTAAGATCATAAGTATTCTGTTTTAAAACAGGAGTTTTGGAAGATTCACCTTTGTCAAAAGTTTTTAGAAGTTTATCAAGATATTCCCTTTGTAAATCAGGATTTGAAATATGTTTTACAATATCAAGAAAAGTTTCTTGTTCTTTAGTTAAAACATTAAGTTTCTTATTCTTTAAGTAAGAATCCGTGTCCGAATCACTATTGCTTTGACTAGAGGCATCTGAGTCAACTAACTCATCAACTTGTAAAGGTTCAGAATTTCCTGTTACTGAAGATTCAGACTCAGAAGATTCAATAAGCAGATTTGTTATTTTGGAAAGAATTTCTTCACTGAGATCAAGTTCATGAAGTTTTCTGTTCATTCTACAATATTTTGCAGTATGTCCTTTCTTTCCACATTTGTAACAAGTAGCTTCCTTATAATTGAAAGGGGCTTTGGGTTTTGAAGTGTAAGGTTTTCTATTAGGCTTCTTATAAGGCTTTTTATAGAAATTTTCTTTAGGATTAGGATGAGATCTTTTAAACTTTCTAGAATCGTAATTCCTTTTGTAAGGTTTTGAAGAACATTTTCCTTCACAATCTTTGGAGGTACTAATTTTGAAAGGATCATAGTTGAACTGTTTACAAAAACTACCTAGTTCTTGCTTAGATTTCCTAAGCTCCCATTTTAGGCGTTTCTGTAATTTCAAGTCTTGGCAAATCTTTAAACCTTCCTTATTGATGAAACTAACTAACTCACCATAAGTAAGTCTATCATAAGGGATGAGGTTGTCATAGAGGGCTTTAATGGAATTTCTAACTTTTTCACCTAGAAGGGTAGGTAAACCAGCAAGGAATTTCTCTTTCCAAGTTATATTATTGGCATCGTCTCTTAGAAAGAGTCGTGTAAAGAAGGTGGTTTTATAACTTTGGAAATCACTAAGCTTTCTACATCTTAAGTTGTGTAGTAACTCAGCATTTTTATCACGTAGGTGAGAGGGGTCACCTATGAAATGGAGAGAAATGGTCAAAATTAAGGTAGCAACAGCATCTTGAATAGGACTGTTATATTCATCCAGAATAGGAACATTGTCTTCATCTGTTTGAATAGCATTCAAGACATCTAACTGTTGTTGTCTGGTGAGAAGATGATCCCACCATCCTTTAAGTTGGCCGGTAAAACCAGCAATGAGAATCTCTGCGATAGCTTTATCAGAGGTTCCTGTTTGGGTTTTGTAGGCATTTGCTGCCATGGTCATTTGTTGTAATAGGCTAAGAATATTATATTCAGACATTCCATCTATATTCCATTCATAGACAGAAGATGCATTAAACCGGGACTGGCTTATTGCACTAGGCCTATTATCAACGGCTAGATCAGGAGGAGAAGTAGCAGGTAGGTAGTGCTAATTCCCAATGAACTTTATTGACTTTAGAGACAGGTTTGGATTTTTCTTGAAAGGCTTCTATGTCTGAAGAAGCTATAGAAGAGTTATCTAAATCTAGAACTCCTATTCTACTACTAGATTGGGGAGTATCTAGGGCAATATCAATTTTCTTTTTTGAAGAGGAAGATGATGTTTCTATCCTATCCAATTGTTCTTTAATGGCTCTAACAAAATCAGATTTTGACTCATGGACAAGCTTCTGACTATCTTTAGAAACCTGGAATGGTTCAAAAATAGGCTTCTTAAGTTTCTTGTCCTCATTAGGCTTTACAACAGGTTTTAAGGAAGAAACAGTAACCGTAGATTGTTGGATTTGACCTTCTATCCTAGTTAACTGTTTTCCAATTGTATTTAAATTAGTATTACAGAAATTATTCTGTTGGATAATACTATCTAAGTCTTTATCAGTGTCATTGGGTCTGTGAATCTTTAAAGGTGAGGCTTTAACCTGAACTGAAGGTTCACCATGATCTATAGTTATGTTTCTCAAAGGCGGGTGTTCAGATTCAATAGTTCTGTCGCTATCAGAAAGATTCCATTGAGGAATTTTCTTTCTAATAGTAATGGGATTTGATTCTTTAAAAGGGTAAGAAATATTATTTTCAGAAGCATACATTTCAAACCAATCAAAAAACGTAATGTGGACTTTATGCAAGTTTATAAATTCATAATAGATTTCTTGAACTTGTTTTCTCTGGTTTAGAAAGTGTTTAAAAAACCAAAGTCTTTTTTCTTTATTCGAATCAGAATAAAAATCTTTATGCAAGGAGGCTTTATCCAAATTGAAATCTTTTTGTAGGACATTTATGACATTTTCCGTGACAGCAGAAAATGTTGGAGAAGTAGGGGGAGAAGGGTCCTTCTCCTCTTTACTTTGTTCATGTTGAGTACTAGTGTAAATAGGGTGAGGGATACTAGTAGTATAATCAACAGAACGTATAGAAGAACTACTAGGGATATCCGAGGTGGAAAACCTAGGTTGGTCTTTGTATGACAGGTTCGGGATTTTAGAGAATTTTCTTTCTAACGAGGGAATACTAGAAATTGATTCTAAATCACAGAACCTAGATGAAGTATTTCTTCTGAAAGATAATTTGACTTTTCCATCAGAATACTGAGTCACATTTTGTAACTCTGTATTTGGCTCAAGTTGTCTTGGAATCACTGGTTCAGTGGCTCCTTCTAGAATCCATTCATCAGGAAGATTGATATCTTTCCATTGGATGGGTCTAGGAATGACAGTGTTTGATTTTGAAAGGTCAGTCTGTAAGAGAAGGGTTTCATCCTTTCTTGACTGAAGTTTATGTTGCGTATTGAACGCAGAATGCATAGCTTTATAGGAGATCTTATAGATCAAGGCAACAGGGATTGATCCTTCAAACATATGGTAATTATGGGTTTTGATTTGAAGAATCATGCTTTTGAGGATATTTTTATCTTGTAAGGAGACTGTAATGTTTGGGTAACAGTCAAAAGAAATAGGACCTTTACAGAGACTTGATTCAATACTACTGAGTAAAGAATCATCAAAAGAGATGAATCTGCCATCTCTTAGAACTGCTAAGATGGAGGTATCTAAGCCTTCTTTTGTGAGGGGCTTTATTCCAACTTGGATTAAACCAACATGCACATAATTAAATTTTTTATCTCTTAAATGTTTTAGAGTATGTTCAGAAAATAATTTAATTGTCTCAAAAGGTTTTGTAAGAGTAATATCACGTTCTTCAGTCTTTATGATATAATCTGTTTTTAGAAAATCAAGCCTTTTGGTTTTATAGATCGTATCTTTAGAAATCTTTGGTAATTCCCAGCAGTCAATGGCTTTATCAAAATCTTCAATTCTAAATTCTTCTGAGTTCACTATATTCTTTGAAATACTAGTCTTATCAGTAGAAGAGCTAGACAAAGAGGAGGTTCTACAGAGTAGAGATTCCATGAGAAACTAAGCTTTTAAACTAAGACTTATGAATTTGCCTACAGGTATGGGTTTACTGCCCTAAGCGGAATCCTATCCTAGACGGGACTTACAACCAGTAAAAAATTCAGCAAAATCACAGGAGATAATTTAAAGGAAAGAAAACATGAAATCTTTGTCATCAATACAACATCAAACCATTCCCATTTTTAGGTGCTTTGGATGCTTTCTTCCATGGCTATAGTAAGATGCTTCTGCTTTTCTGACTATGTAACGTGGTTTTGAATGCTTTCTTCAATGGCTTTATAGTAAGATGCTTTGCTTTGAATGCTTTCTTCAATGGTTTTGCATAAGATGGTCCCACCGGTCTTTGTCTTGAGCATTGGATGCTCTTGGTCTGAAAAAAAAAAAATCTTATCCCACAGCTTTTTTCTCGTGATGAGAGAATAGTGAGTGAAGGGGAAAAGAAAATTATTTTCTTTTTCTCAAGTACTTTTTTTTTTTTTTTGCCTTTAATGCTTTAATGAGGAGAGTTACCGAAACAGTCATCTTCGTTATCATCTCCAAGAGAAATAAAAGGCTGTGGCTCCCCACTACTTGAAGAGTTGTTCAGATGAATATTGACTTAGAAAAACATTGTAGGAATGAGATTGAAGACTTAGAATCCAAAGGTTTAATTGTTAAGTCTAGATCCCTTTGGTCTTGCGCTGCTTTCTATGTAAATAAAAATTCTGAAATAGAAAGAGGTACACCAAGACTTGTGATCAATTACAAACCCTTAAACAAAGCCCTAAAATGGATTAGGTATCCCATACCTAACAAAAAAGATTTACTTCAAAAACTTCACTCTGCTTTCATATTTTCAAAATTTGATATGAAGTCGGGTTTTTGGCAAATTCAAATTCATCCAAAAGACCGTTATAAAACTGCTTTTACTGTTCCATTTGGACAATTTGAATGGACGGTTATGCCGTTTGGTTTAAAGAATGCACCTTCTGAGTTTCAAAGGATTATGAATGACATTATAACCCTTACTCCGAATTTTGCATTGTTTATATTGATGATGTTTTAATCTTCTCAAAAGATATTGATCAACATTTCAAACATTTAAAGACTTTTTATTTTGCAACTAGGAAAGCTGGCCTAGCCGTTTCTAGTACGAAGATTTCTTTATTTCAGACTAAAGTTAGGTTCCTAGGACATTATATTTCCAAAGGAACAATCACACCCATTGAAAGATCTCTTGCTTTTACTGATAGGGATTTGTTTTTCATCAAAAGAGGACTCATAAGGAAGATCTATCAAATGTTGCTTCCTACTCCAAAATGCAGAAGGTAGATCAGCACAGATTTCTTTCTCAATTAAAACTTTGAAATCATTAATCTTTTGTTTTACAAAATCAGTCTGTAATTGTTTTTCAAGTCTTTCAAAATTTAAATCCTTTTTTAAATAAAGTAAGTCATTTTGTTTTTTCTTTATCAAAACACTAACATGGTTCTGGTAAACAGAACAAGCTTTTACAATATTTAAATTTCTCGTTTTAGGTTTTTCAATAAAAGAAAACTTTAACTTCTTATTCTTTGCTTTAAAGGTTATACCATCATAATTAACGGTATAAAGGGTAATGAGGTTTATGAAAGGAGTTCCAAGGATAACAGCATGATGTATATCATTTGTTAAAAGAAAAGAAGTCCTAAATTCAAAACCATCATTTGGGATTGAAGCATCTACTTTGGAAGAAATTTTTAATTTTGAATTATTTGCGGCAGAAAGTCTTTCATGTGTTTTTTTATGAAATCTAGTTGGAATAATAATTTCTTTTATACAATTTAAATCAGCACCTGTGTCAAACAAGGCCAACTGTGTCAATTTGGAAATCTGATGAGAGGATTAAAGTATCCAAATTAAATATTTTCTTGTTGTCACTTGTTTTAAAACAAAAAGAAAATCATTTGGAAGAGGTTCGATACAATCAAGATTTTGGATTCCAGTCTCATCATTTTCAGAATCTGGATCTTTTTCTGAGTTTCCTTCCAACTGATTTTTAAGAAGTAGTTGGATGGTTTCAGAATCATTTTTCTGTTTTTCTTTTAAATCTTTTATTTCAAACTTTATTTCTTGAATTTCCTTTTGGAGGTCTTGAAAACTGGGTGTATCTTTTTTATTTTTCTTTTTACCTAGGATCTGAGTAAGATCATAAGTATTCTGTTTTAAAACAGGAGTTTTGGAAGATTCACCTTTGTCAAAAGTTTTTAGAAGTTTATCAAGATATTCCCTTTGTAAATCAGGATTAGAAATATGTTTTACAATATCAAGAAAAGTTTCTTGTTCTTTAGTTAAAACATTAAGTTTTTTATTCTTTAAGTAAGAATCCATGTCCGAATCACTATTGCTTTGACTAGAGGCATCTGAGTCAACTAACTCATCAACTTGTAAGGGTTCAGAATTTCCTGTTACTGAAGATTCAGACTCAGAAGATTCAATAAGCAGATTTGTTATTTTGGAAAGAATTTCTTCACTGAGATCAAGTTCATGAAGTTTTCTGTTCATTCTACAATATTTTGCAGTATGTCCTTTCTTTCCACATTTGTAACAAGTAGCTTCCTTATAATTGAAAGGGGCTTTGGGTTTTGAAGTGTAAGGTTTTCTATTAGGCCCGTTTCTAGTACGAAGATTTCTTTATTTCAGACTAAAGTTAGGTTCCTAGGACATTATATTTCCAAAGGAACAATCAGGAGTTCAGGAGATTTGGAAATGGATTCAATCCATTCATTTACCTGGATTTGAGAGGTAATTGCTTTGGATGAAGATTCTGCTTCGATTAAACCATAGCCTATCCTACTCTTATTGGGATTACCAACAAGCGTGGTTCAATACCTTCCTAGTTCAAAACCCAAAGAAAAGCCATCATGGTTATTTTTCTTTAATTCCAAAATAACTGTTGAAAGCCTTCCAAACTGGTTCCAACATTGGTGGAACTATTATGGACCAAGCCCAGATATCCTAACCCCTAATGCTAAATCCTGTTAACCCTTTTCAAAACCCATTATGTTCCCTCTGCTTCAGAAAAAAGATTTCCCCATTTTCTTTGTTTTTGTACAATTTCTTTTTACCTTGGGTCTGGATGTGGAATCTTCAATTCCACACTCAAGAAACACATTTACTTATCCAAAGAACTTTCAAAGTTAAATGGTGGTCCAAATTCCGTTAATTATGATGGTATAACCTTTAAAGCAAAGAATAAGAAGTTAAAGTTTTCTTTTATTGAAAAACCTAAAACGAGAAATTTAAATATTGTATATATATATATATTATATATATATATATATATATATATCACACTAAGTATCTAAAATCCAATTTTAAATACTAGTAATGAATATATTTATGACAATCACATTTGAAGTCAGAGCCTTGCTCGTCTTCTATTCCTTCATGTCTGCTTGTCCAAACGGCAGTCACGCTTCCGTGATCCCGTTTGCCACATTTAAGGCAGACATTTTGGGATATGTCATTTATCTTCCTAGAAGATTATAATGATATTGCCTTTGCCCTTTTCAAGATTCCAGTAGCCTTTGGGCAAGCCTCGGGTTTCTAGAATATCGAAGTAAGGTGCGACTAGCGCTACTTGCCTAATTGCAAAGTTTGACTTTTATCTCCTTGAGAATAGTCATTAACTCTCCAAGAGTTAACATAGATTTATGAATATCCTTCAATTTCGTCATCATACTTTTAAGGATCTAATCCTTAGTTCTGATTCAGAAATTAAGGAGTCTACTGCGACAAGCTTAATGGATTAAGCACTTAAGTTATCATTACATAAATATTCCAAAGATTATGCTCTACTGTTTGCTTAACTCCTGGCTTAGGTTTAATATATTATTTTATCAAATAAAATAACTTATTATTTTTCCAGGACCATCCTGAAATAATTCCTAATTTGAAAAATTATAGTCGTTTAAATACATTTTCACCCAGGATTATGTTTTAAACACTAATCTTTCATTTATCTTGATTCTAATAGTCCAACTATTTAATCAACGATTTGTGGTACTATTTATTATAATGATTATTATAGTCCAATTATATAATCAAATATAATTTAAATTAATTAACCTCAATTACATTGATTACTATAATCCAATTATAAAATCAACTGTAAATTGAAATTAATTAATTCAAATATATTGATTACTATAATCCAATTATATAATCAACTATAATACAGTCCAACAGCTTTAATTAAAACAACAATTAAATATTAGTCCAACTAGCATTTAATTTATATGACGAATGATATTTGAATGAGCGCGTATGGCAAGTAATTAAACGAGTATTGCAAATTCAATTCTTGCCTCCCACTATTTTTCGGCGAGCCTCTAACCCTCTGTCGAGTACTCGGGAAACCACGTTTCCTAGTCGGCTAGGATCTCGTTAAATATCACATAATCTTGACTTTGGCCAACAAATTGTATGATAATTAACTAGGTAGATCTCTAAGATCGATTGGATCCAATCCAATTCCTAGATCCGGTAGGGGGACATCCAAGTCCGAAACATATATCTTATATATTCCAATACATCCAATGTATTACCTAACCTTTTTCCTCTGAATCAACTAAGCCTTGGCTTTGGCACAACAAACTTAGTGATCCTAGTCAAGCGCGACCCATTGACCATGGAAAGCTTCGTAATCAATGTCGATGGACAAGAAGTGGTCTTGACTTTGGCCAACAAACCACAACTTGGACAAGACACAGATATAGAACAAAGCCTTCATGATTCAAACACATCCTCGATAGACAAAGGCCTTGACTTTGGCCAACAAACCAATGCCGTCTTAGATCTTGAGTAAGAATCACTCAATGGAAGGAAAAACGCTTAATATTGAGCAAGGGTTTTTCACGTGCAAATTGGCAACCAATTTATTATCTTTGTTAAGGTCTCATCATCATACACCCTTAAACATGTATTCTAAACATATAATAAAGCGCCTATGAATAAAATAATAATGATATGCGGATGGATACTTTACACATTGATCCTAGATCAAATATCTCCATTTCTCTCTCCCGCTAGCACAAGTATTACTTCTACCCGTTACACTACACTTCTAAAGAAACCTCATTTACATTGAGGGGAATAGGTGAGAAGAGAATACAAAGAATAAGGAGGTAATAAGGCTGGACACGCAGGTCCAATTAATAAATCAAATTTATTACAACAATTTCTAAAATTGTCCCACCCATCTAATATCCATCCGATATACATTATTCATGCATCGCAACCATGTATTCACACAAGCATGTTATCAATCAATCTAATCAAATTAATTAATCTGATAATTAGTGACCATCCAATGTTCAAACAACGATTTGATTTTGCTCAAGTCAAACTCGTTTTTACAAAAAAATAGTCAAAGTACGAATTCTCGAATTAAATTAAACTACAACATTAAATCCAATTCAATTTGTATTTAATACTAATTCACTATTTAATTCCAAATTAAATACTACACTTTAATTACGAACCTTTACGACTTAAATTCCAAATTTAATCGCTACGGGTCTCAAAGCCCGATAAACGTCCAACGTCAATTCAATTAAAGTCCAAAGGGCTTTTAATTAATTTCTTGAGGCGTGGACTTTTAGTCAACTCGGGTCAAACCGAATAACCAAAATCCAATCCGGGAGTTACCCCATAAGCCCAGAAATCAATTTAGGCCTATTAGGCCCAATTAAACTTTAAAGTTTCATTAAGTCGCATTTGGGCTTTATGGATGCGGTTTTGGGCCTAATTGGATCCAACCAACTTTGCCTAAACCCAACTTTGTACAACAAAGCCCAATAAACCCAATAACAACTTAACAAGCCCAAATCCAATTTTAAGCCTAACTAATTTAATTCAAAAAATTCCAAATTTCTCAATTAAATTACCTAAAGTGTATAGCATTATTAATTACCCAAATCAATATTTCCAAAACACCAAATTTGTACAATTAATCATGCTTATCATTAATAAAACATGTCCAACACATTTTGATCAAAATCGAACCCAATTAACATGCATATATGTCTCGGCCAAAGGGGAAAATTATGCCCAAATCAAATTCAATCCAATTAAACCCAATCAAACATAAAATCAATATCCCCAAATGATTGTAACTCATCCAATGAATTATAAAATCAAAATTCCAAGACAATTTAGGGTTCCAAATTTTCGGCCATAACACCAAAATTGGGGAAAATTGTTCCAAACACGTTTTCATCAAATTGATCCAATCAATCATCAATTCAACAACATTTAAGCATACTAATTCATCCAATTTCATTAAATCATGACCAAATTCATTTTTTCCTTTGAAGCTCCAAGCTTTGTGACAAACTTCCATGCTCACGAACTCACTGCCCTATCACCTTGGTATGCCTCCTATGGTGTGCTAGCACTTTAGATCTTGCAACAAAATCATTTGATTCTCCATTGTTGCTCGGCAAAAACCAGAAAACAGAGGAGAAGAGGCGTGAGAGAGAAGAAGAAGTTTTGGCTCCAAAACATTGTGAAACCGTGAAGCAGGAGAGAGGGGGAAAAAGAAAAATGTAAATGGTTTTTATATTTTCCAAAAATTAATAAACCATTTACTTTTTCAATTTCAAAAAGCAAAGAATTTAATGCTTTCTTTCTTCTCACATCAACTTACATCAATCAATCACATCAATCAATCAAATGTCACATCACTCAAAGTGACATGTGATTTGACGCTTGATGTGACTAATGATTTGACGCTTGATTTGACTTGCGTGCCGCACTCGAATTCAAAATGTGAATGCGCTCGCAAACAATCCCGGGCTCGGGTTCTCTAATTCCAAATTAACGAATTTTCCGTTGCGTCGTAATTAAACGATTATGCCTAGCAAAATCACTATTCACATCGCTAACGAATTAATTCTAAATTAATTTTAATTCCGCGTCGAAATCTAATTTCGTATAATATATCAAATATATTATTTTACCGATTAATTCAAAATTAATCGTTCTCTGTCTTTAATTGATATATTATCCCGGATAAAATATCTCCGTAATTAATCCCAGATTAATTTTCTCTCTCATTAAATTAATCCCAGATTAATTAAAGTGGGAATAATACGTCATCGGTGAATCTTTGGGAAGCGACCCATGAGATCTCCGGATATGTTGGCAGTAAATTCGGGTCTCCGAACACGTAAGTACCTCGTACTACGTTTGTACCGATTTACAAGACAAGGTTGGCTTCTAACAAAGCACCATGCCTACCCAATTCTCCAGAAACATGCTTACAGGAATAAGCGATCTATATCAGGCGTAGTATACGTGGTATTGCGTATTTCTGTCCAGTATCGGATGATCACGTGTTAGGCCTGGGGCTGGAATTGTGTCTACCCCATACGAAGAACATGTCGGATGTCTGGTAACTAGTCTCTATAATCGGATAACTATGACCTAGTCATATTATCCCGATGACTGCAGTACTTAAGAGAACCAGTACCGTATCCTACGTGACCATCATCTCCATATGACTGGAGTGACACTTCCGTCTTGACATCACACCCAACACACTACGATTCTCAATATACCCAGCATTGGCGTACACAGAACCTGTTAAAGCCCTGGACGACCTCAACCACAGTATATTGATTGTCCTAAGTATTAGCAGTGCAAGTCTCAAGTTAAGACCAAATACACATACCCTGATTTCGGACTTCCATAGACACATAGTCATACTACCAATGGAATTCCGATGGGGTCTATCCAGAGCAAAGCTATTTCCCATACCATCGGTAAAAGACAACCTCCTATTACACTTGCATGAGTATCCTATACCCAAATATATGAGAACTATGTCGTTGTGCCCTCACAACATGCACAAGTGTAATATTAGTCATTTACGTATTTATCGATGTCCAATCTCGATAATACTCTGACTAGGGATATTTAATGATTTATCCTTCGTGGACTGATACTGTCTCATATCATTCTCCATCCAGGAATAAATCATAGGGACCTCTCATCATTTATACATCTAGGTGATCTAATCACAAATGATAAGAGTGCAATCTCCTTTATCACATAGTTAATTTTTACAACAATACCATGATCTGTACAAATAGTGACGCTATGGGTCATAATTGTCCAACATCCATGAAGTCTGAAATGGATTCCATGTATACGAACCATGTTTGGATACTGGTTGATGCACCAGAAGGCGTTAAACATATTGGTTGCAAATGGTCTTCAAGGAAGACAGACATGGATGGCAACATACAAATATACGCAGCTAGGCTTGTAGAGAATGGATATCGTCAACGACATAGTGTCGATTATGACAAAACTTTTTCACATGTTGCCATGATTAAATCCATTCGAATAATGCTTGCTATTGCTGCATATTTTGTTTATGAAATATGACAGATGGACGTCAAAACCGCTTTCCTTAATGGAAACCTTTTGGAGGATGTTTATATGCAACATCCTGAAGGTTTTTTCGTGCCAAAACATGTAAACAAGGCTTGTAAGTTAAATCGATCCATTTATGGATTGAAACAAGCATTGAATTCTTGGAACCATCATTTTGATGTAATCATAATGGTATATGATTTAATTCAAAATGAAGATAATTCTTGTGTATATTAGGAAATTAGTGGGAGTAAACTGATAATGACTGTCCTAAATATTGATGATGTATTGCTTCTTAGCAATGACATTCCCATACTGAAATTGGTGAAAGCTTGGCTTTCATTAAAATTCTCCATGAAATACCTCGGAGAAGCAGGCTTTATTCTAGGAATAAAGATCTTCTGGGAAAGATCTAGAAAGCTGCTGACACTCTCCCAAAGCTCGTACGTTATGAAATATACGCGACTTGATGTCTCATATGCTTTGAGCATATGTAGACGCAATCAGGCCAATCCACGTGATGGTCACTGGTTTGATGTAAAGAACATCATTGATTATCTTGGACGAACTAAGGATACTTTCTGAGAATATAGGGAAAAGAGAACTTGAGGTGACTGGGTTCACCGCTGTAAGTTTCCAAACCAAGAAAGACAACTGTAAGTCACAATTAGAGTGCATATTTTGTTTGAACAATGGAACAGTGAGCTAGAAATATTCCAAGCAAGATACTGTTTCCGATTAAATAATAAAAGCGGAATATTGATGCAGCTGAGGCAACAAAAGAAGCATTTTGGATTTATAAATTCCTAATTGGATTAGGAGTAGTTCTGTTAGCAGCTGAGCTGGGCTACAACACAGGCTAAGGAACCGCGGTCTCATCAACGATCCAAGTATGTACTTCAACAGTTTCATCTTATTCATTAGATCATACATCGTGGCGATGTGATGATCAAATAAATCGCATCAGATGACAACCTTGCAAATCCGCTGACGAAATCTATTTCTCAGCAGAAGTTTGAATGACATGTACATAGTTCAGGTGTTGGACACTTGAGTGATTGGCTATAGGCCAAGTGGGAGATTGTTGGATAATTATGACCTATAACATCACTATTTTGTAAAGAACATGGTGTTCTTGTACAAAATTAACTATGTCACAAAGGAAATTGCTCTTTTATCATTTTGTAATTAGATTACTTGGATATATAAATGATAAAAGTCCATATGATTAGTACCAGATTAATAAGTTATGAGACAATATTAATCGATATAAGGTTTAATCATTAAATATCCTTAGTCGTAGTATTATCGAGACTGGACATCGATAATGCGGAATAGGCTAGTATTACACTTGTGCGCATTATGGAAGCTTAACGACATAGTTCTCATATATTTGGGTATTGGATACTCATGCAAGTGTAATATGAGGTTCTGTTTGCCGATGGTACGGGAACAACTTCACTCTGGATAGACCCCTCGGAGTCCATTGGCAGTATGACCATATGTCTATGGACTGGACATCGATAATGCGGAATAGGCTAGTATTACACTTGTGCGCATTATGGAAGCTTAACGACATAGTTCTCATATATTTGGGTATTGGATACTCATGCAAGTGTAATATGAGGTTCTGTTTGCCGATGGTACGGGAACAGCTTCACTCTGGATAGACCCCTCGGAGTCCCATTGGTAGTATGACCATGTGTCTATGGGAATCTGAATCAGGGTAGGTGTATATGGTCTTAACCTGAGACTTGCATCGCTAATACTTGCGACAATCTGTTTACTTCTGTTTTGGTCGTGTGGGGCTTTAACATGTTATGTGTACGCCTCTTATGGTATACTAAGAATCGTAGTGTATTGGGTGTGATGTAAATATGGAAGTATCATTTCAATCATATTGAGATGATGATCACGTAGGGATACAGAACTGGTACTCTATAGTGCTATAGCCATCGGGAAAATATGACTAGGTCATGACTTTCCGATCATAAAGAGACTAGTTGCTAGTGATCCGATATATGCTTCATACGGGGTAGACACAATTCCAGCCTCAGGCCTAACATGTGACATCTGATACTGGATCGTAATACGCAATACTATGTATACTACGCCTGATGTAGATTATGTATTCCTTAAAAGAATATTTCTGGAGAATTGGGTAGGCACGGTGCTTTGCTAGAAACCAACCATGTCTTGTAAAATAATATATTGGATATATTAATTGAAGTTGGATTTCAATACAGAATTAAAATTGGATTTTAATTCGAGCGAATGAATTAATTTGGAATTAATTTGTAAGCGACTTTCGTAATAATTTTATGAGGTATTATTATTTAATTAAATTGGATTTAATTACGTCGCAACGAAAAATTTGTTTAGTCGGATTAAACGAACCCGGGCCCAAAATGTGTTGTGTAAGTCAACTTTAATTTTGAATTCATAGTGGTGAGACCCACTCACTTACATCAACTAGTCACTATTTGATGGAAGTTGTTGGGATAATAAATTGGATTTAACTAACCCATCACACCTACCAAGTAAATATATACAACTAATGAATTTTTAGAAAAATTCAATCTTATCTCTCTTTTCATTTTGGCCGAGTGGCCTTTGATCTCTCCTTGGCCGAAAGACATTTGGCCTTTTCTTGGGCGATTGGCAATTGGCCTCTGCTTGGCAAAATGGATTTTGCCTTCTCCTTGGCAAAATGGATTTTGACTTCTCCTTGGCCGAATGGCCTTTGATTTTGCTTAGCCGAATTGTTCTTCTCTCGTTATTCGAATTGGCTTCTCTTTGGAAGAGAAATTTTTTTCTCTCAAATCTTTGATCAAAGCTAGCACTTTGGAGTTGAATGAAGGTGATAGGGAGACTCACCCAAGTGTTGGAAACACTCTACAAACAAGCTTGGAGTTTCAACATCCAAGGAATTTTTGAAATCCTAAATCCGATCAATGTGAGTATTCTGCAACTCCCTTTGAATTATTCACACAAATAATCACGCTTAGAGATCTCGTGACATTTCTAGGACACTAACAGCACTTATCTTCTATTGTAGACAAAGCCACATAACCCATGGTGGATGTTCTTTTGTCAAGATCTTCTGCAAAATCTGAATCCAGGTAGCCTCTGACTACTGATTCTGATCCTCCATAATATAATGCAGTATATGAGGTTCCTTTGATATATATAAGGATCCTCTTAACAAAATTCCAATGCTCTTTACCAGCAATCACCATAAAACGATTAACTGCTCCCACTACTTGTGCAATGTTTGGTCTTGTATAAATCATGGCGTACATTTATCTTCCCACTGCTGATGCATACGGTACTCGAGATATCTCATTCCTCTCAGCTTCATTGCTAGGACACATAAAATAGGATAACTGTTGGACAATTATGACCCATAGCATCACTATTTTGTAAAGGACATGGTGTTCTTGTACAAAATTAACTATGTGACAAAAGAAATTGCTCCTTTATCATTTGTAATTGGATTACTCAGATATATAAATCATAAAAGTCCATATGATTAGTATCGGATTAATAAGATATGAGATAGCATTAATCCACGAAATGTTTAATCATTAAATATCCTTAGTCGTAGTATTATCGAGACTGGACATCGATAATGCGGAATAGGCTAGTATTGCACTTGTGCGCGTTATGGAAGCTTAACGACATAGTTCTCATATATTAGAGTATTGGATACTTATGCAAGTGTGATAGGAGGTTCTGTTAATGAATCTTCCGTTGCGTCGTAATTAAATGATTACGCCTAGCGAAATCACTATTCACGTCGCTAACGAATTAATTCTAAATTAATTCGTTAGCCCGAATTAAAATCTAATTTCAATTCTGCGTCGAAATCAAATTTCGTTTAATATATCGAATATATTAATTTAACCGATTAATTCCAAATTAATCGTTTTCTCTCTTTAATGATATTTTATCACAGATAAAATATCTCCGCAATTAATCCCAGATTAATTTTCTCTCTCATCTAATTAATCCCAGATTAATTAAAAGTGCGAATCATACGTCATCGGTGAATCTTTGGGAAGCGACCCATGAGATCCCCGTATATGTTGACAGTAAATACGGTCGTCGGACTATCCGAACACGTAAGTACCTAGTACTACGTTTTACCGATTTACAAGACAAGGTTGGCTTCCAGCAAAGCGCCATGCCTACCAAATTCTCCAGTAATATCCTTACAGGAATAAGGATCTATATCAGACGTAGTATACGTAGTATTGCGTATTTCGATCCAGTATCGGATGATCACATGCAAGGCCTGGGGCTGGTACAATGTCTGCCTCATACGAAGTATATATCGGATTACGAGCAACTATTCTCTTTATTATCGGATAATCATGACCAAGTCATATTATCCCGACGGTTGCAACCTTTTTAGAGAACCAGTTATGTATCCATACGCGATCATCATCTCCATATGACTGGAGTGATACTTTCGTCTTGACATCACACCCAACACACAACGATTCTCGATATACCCAGAAGAGGCGTACACAGAAACCGGTTAAAGCCCTGGAAAACCAAAGTATATTGATTGTCGCAAGCATTAGCGGTGCAAGTCTCAGGTTAAGACCAAATACACCTGCCCTGATTTCGGACTTCCATAGACACATAGTTATACTACCAATGGAATTCCGAGGGGGTCTATCCAGAGCGAAGCTGTTTACCGTACCATCGGTAAAACACAACCTCCTATTATAATTGCATGAGTATCCTATACCCAAATATATGAGAACTATGCCATTTGTGCCCTCACAACGCGCACAAGTGTAATACTAGTCTTTTACGTATTTATCGATGTCCAATCTCGACAATACTCTGACTAGGGATATTTAATGATTTATCCTTTGTGGATTGATACTGTCTCATATCATTCTCAATCCAGGAACAAATCATAAGGACTTCCTATCATTTATACATCTAGGTGATCTAATCACAAATGATAAGAGTGCAATCTCCTTTGTCACATAGTTAATTTGTACAACAACACCATGATCTGTACAAATAGTGACGCTATAGGTCATAATTGTCCAACAATCTCCCACTTGGCCTTTAGCCAGTCACTCGAGTGTCTGACACCCGAAATTTGTACGGTTGGCTCAAACTGTTGAGAAAAGCTTTCGTCAGCGGATTTGCATGATTATCGTCTGATGCGATTTATACGATCATCACATCGCCACGATGTATGATTCGAACGAATCAGATGAATATCGAAGTATGTATCTGGATCGTTGATGAGATCATTAATTCTTTAACATGTGCTCAAGCCTAGCTCAGCTGCTAACAGAATTATATCTAATCTAATTAGATTTATTATCGACCCAGAAGGCTTCTATTGCCACCTCAGCTGCAGTAATAACCCGCATTTGTTGTTTATTCGGTAACTGTATCTTGCTAGGAAGATTTCCAGCTCACTGTTCCGTTATTCAAACTGTATAGTACCGTTTGCGACTTATAGTCGTCTTTATCAGTTTGGAAACTTGCTATAGTGATCCCAGTCACTTCAAGTTCCCCTTCTCCATAGATTAAGACAACATCCTTAGATCTCTAAGATAATAATGGATGTTCTTTACATTAATCCAGTGACTATCACTTGGATTGGCCTGTTTGTGACTGCATATTTTTCAATGTGCGATTTCTCGGAGAGATTTCTCGAAAGGCAAGCTTTCACCGATAGTTATTTTGGGAATATCATTTCCAATAAATGACATATATTATCATTATTTATAGGACAGCCACTGTCAGTGCACTCCCACTAACCCTCTTATATACACAAGAATCATTTTCGTTTTGAATTAAATCATAAACTATTATGATTACATCAAAATGATAATCCAAGAACCTAATGCTTGCTTCAATCCAAACATGGATCGAATAACCTGCAAACCTTGTTTGCTTGTTATGGTACGACAAAACCGACAGGATGTTGAAAACATCCTCCGAAAGGTTTCCTTTTCAGGAAAGCGATTTTCCCGTTAAGCTGACATATTTCATAAATGAAACACACAACATCAACAAGCATTATCCAAATGGATTTACCGTGGCAAGTAAAAGGTTGAATCGTAATCAAGATAATGTTGATAACGATACCTTTCCGCTAAAAGCCTAGTTTAGTACGTTGGTATGTTGCCTTCCATGTATGTCTTCCTTGAAGACTTATAAAGTACCAGTAGGCACAATGTCTTGCGGTACATCAACTTGTATCCAAACCTGTTGATATACATGGAATCCATTCCGGACTCATGGCACTTTGCCATAATAGGGAGTCGATACCTTGTATCACTTCCTCATACGTAGTCAATTGCTATTCCTCAAAAGATTGACATCTTTATTAGGTGAGATCAGAAACCCATACCCCAGGTTGTTTTCTGACTCTCTCCGATCTACGCGGTTCTTGTGTATTCGAAGATTATGGTATAGTTTCATCCTAGATGAACTATTTGTGTTCCATTAAGGAATCGGTGCCTGGAATAGTATTACTCTGATTTTCATCGAGTCTTACTATCCTCCCACTTTCCACTGCATATCGGTATTCCTCTTGGGAAAACCGTATGGCGAGCAACAATTACATTGTTCTCTTGTGAGTTGTATAAGTACTATACTTTGGTATCCCTAGGATAACCTACAATTGGCACTTATCCAATTTGGGTTCTAGTTTGGTATCATCCAAACATATGCCTAGCATTCCCAAATTATCAGGATTGAGAAACCTGGTCTCGTTCCTGTTCATATCTAATATGATATCTGTCAAACATATTTTTATGGAACCTTATTCAAAATAAGTTATGCACTGTTTAAAATTATCTGTTGAAGGAAATGGTAGCTCAGAGCGACTCATGATTAACCTTATCATGTCCAACAAAACCTGGTTACTCATTTCGGACACACCGTCAAAATGACGTGTTCCGGGAGGAGTCCTCATTGAAAGAATATTATACTCTTTCAAGTATATTAGAAACTTATTGCTTAAGTATTTTCCATTACGGTCTAACCGTGACGGTATAATACTTTAGCCGATCAATTTGTCTATTTCGCGTCGAAACTGTAAAAGTTTCCGATTTGTGTTTCAAAAGAAACACATAACCATAACGTGATGCCACATCCGTAAAGGTCATAAAATATTCATATCCACCTCTAGCCTAGCCAGACATGGGCCCACTTGCTTCACTATGAACTAGGGCTAACAGATCTGTGGCATTTGCACTTTTACCAAGTAAATATTGTTTTAGGCACTTTGCCTAAATAAACTAGATTCGTAGACTTTATTTGATTGGAATCAAAACAGTCCGAGTACCCACTCTTCAAAAGTGTGGATATACGAGTCTTTTAATTGTGTCCCTGACAACAATGCCATAAATTAGTTTCTTCTGATCAAATCAGTTTGAGTTATTTGTTTGTCATGTTATACGTTTGAGATGTATTTAGATTCAAAATATAAATTCTGTTATTCACATCTAATGTGTTTATCTCAATATCATCTTTATATAATAAAACACTTTAGTGTTCCAGAATACAAAGGTTCACCCGCAGCAGGTTATTCACTGATATAAAGATAATGTTTCTAGTCAAACTAGTTACATAATAACAGTTTCCTAACTTAAGTACACACCCGAGGGTAGTTCATAAACTTAGGTATCTACGCTTAAAACAGCGACAGTCGTCCCATTTCCAATTCGCAGATTAATCTCTATTGAAGTCAGTATCCTGCTCAAAGAAAATTCTGAACATCAATGTATATGTTTATGTACCACACTAAGTATCTAAAATCCAATTTTAATACTAGTAGTGAATATATTTATGACAAACATATTTGAAGTCAGAGCCTTGCTCGTCTTCAATTCCTTTATGTCTGCTTTGTCCAAACGGTAGTCACGCTTCAGTGATCCCGTTTGCCACAATTTAGGCAGACATTTTGGGATATGTTCTTTTTCTTCCCAGAATACTATAATGATTTTGCCTTTGCCCATTTTCCACATTCCATAAGCCTTTGGACTAGCCTCGGCCTTCTAGAATATCGAAGTAAGGTGCGACTAGCGCTACTTGCCTTATTGCAAATTTTGACTTTATCTCCTTTAGACTAGTCATTAACTCTCCAAGAGTTAAGTATTGCAATTTAAAACTTCTAAGATTCTAAGGATAGATTCTTTGAAGATCCTTCAATTTCATTATCATACTTTAAGGATCTAATCCTTAGTTCTGATTAAGAAATTAAGGAGTCTATTGCGACAAGCTTAATGGATTAAGCACTAAAGTCATCATCACATTAATCTTCCAAAGATTATGCTCTACTATTTGCTTAACTCCGGGCTTAGGCCTAATATGTTATTTTATCAAATAAAGTAACTTATTAGTTTCCAGGACCATCCTGAAATTTTATTCCCAATTTGAAAATAAAACCATTTAAATACATTTTCCCTAGGATTATGTTTTAAATGTCAATCTTTCAATTTTATCTTGATTCTAATAGTCCAACTATTTAATCAACGATTTAGGTACTATTCATTATAATGATTATAATAGTCCAACTATTTAATCAACTATAAATAATAGATTAAAATCAATTATATTGATTACTATAATCCAATTATAAAATCAACTATAAATGAATTGTTTGAATATAGTCCAACTATTTAATTAAAACAACAATTCAAATATTAGTCGAACTAACATTTAATTTATTTGACGAATGATATTTTTTTTGAGTGAGTATGGCAAGTAATTAAACGAATATTGCAAATTCAATTCTTGCCTCCCATTATTTTTCGGCGAGCCTCTAACCCTCTATCGAGTACTCGGGAAACCGTGTTTCCTAGTAGGCTAGGATCCCGTTAAATATCACACAATCTTGACTTTGGCCAACAAATTGTATGATAATTAACTAGGTAGATCTCTAAGATCAATTGGATCCAATCCAATTCCTAGATCCAGTAGGGGGACATCCAAGTCCGAAATATATATCTTATATATGCCAATATATCCAATATATTGCCTAACCTTTTTCCTCTGAATCAACTAAGCCTTGGCTTTGGCACAACAAACTTAGTGATCCCAGTTAAGCGCGACCCATTGACCATGGAAAGCTTCGTAATCAATGTCGATGGACAAGAAGTGGTCTTGACTTTGGCCAACAAACCACAGCTTGGACAAGACACCAATATAGAACAAAGCCTTCGTGATTCAAACACATCCTCGACGGACAAAGGCCTTGACTTTGGCCAACAAGCCAATGCCAGTCTCGGATCTTGAGTGAGAATCACTTAATGGAAGGAAAGACGCTTAATATTTTGCGAGGGTTTTTCGAGTGCAAATTGGCAACAAATTTATTATCTTTGTTAAGGTCTCATCATCATACACCCTTAAGCATGCATTCTAAACACATAATAAAGCGCATATGAATAAAATAATAATGATATGTGGATGGATACTTTACACAATGATCCTAGATCAAATCTCTCCATTTCTCTCTCCCGCTAGCACATGTATTTGCTTCTACCCGTTACACTACACTTCTAAAGAAACCTCATTTACATTGAGGGGAATATGTGAGAAGAGAATACAAAGAATAAGGAGGTAATAAGGCTGGACATGCAGGTCCAATTTAATAAATTCCAAATTTATTACAGTAATTTCTAAAATTACCTCACCCATCTAATATCCATCCGATATACATTATTCATGCATCGCAACCATGTATTCACACAAGCATGTTATCAATCAATCTAATCAAATTAATTAATCTGATAATTAGTGATCATCCAATGTTCAAACAACGATTTGATTTTGTTCGAGTCAAACCCGTTTTGCGAATAAGTACTCAAAGTAGGAATTCTCGAATTAAATTAAACTACATATTTAAATCCAATTCAATTTGTATTTAATACTAATTCGCTATTTAATTCCAAATTAAATACTACACTTTATTAATAAACCTTTACGACTTAAATTCCAAATTTAATTATTACGGGTCTCAAAACCCGATTAACGTCCAACGTCAATTTAATTAAAGTCCAATGGGCTTTTAATTAATTTCTTAAGGCGTGGACTTTTGGTCAACTCGGGTCGAACCCAATAACCAAAGTGCAATCCGGGAGTTACCCCATAAGCCCAGAAATCAATTTAGGCCCAATTAAACTTTAAAGGTCCATTAGTCGCATTTGGGCTTTATGGAAGCGGTTTTGGGCCTAATTGGATCCAACCAATTTAGCCTAAACCCAACTTAGTACAACCAAGCCCAATAAGCCCAATTACAACTTTAATATCCCAATTTCACAAAATAGGCCCAAATAATTAAATTACCAAATTCCAAATTCCCAATTTAATTACCTAAAGTGTGTTACACAATTAATTACCCAATTAACATTTCTAAAACATCAATTAGCCTAATTAATCATGCTCTTCAACAACAAAACATGTCCAACACATTTCATCAAAAATCAAACCCAATTCATGCTATTCAAGTCTCGGCAATGGTAGGGTTTTTAAGTCAGATTCCGATTCCAATCCAATTGAATCCGCAATCAACATTAAATCAACATCCCAAATCGTTTCTAGTCATCCAATGATCAACGAAACAAAAATTACCAAGAATTAGGGCATAAGGTACATTCGGCCAAGCCATGTATTTTGGGGAAAAATGTTCCAAACAATTTTTCAATAAATTGATTCAATCAATCTTCAATTAAAACATATTTAAGCATACTAATTCATCCAATTTCATTAAAACATGCTCAAATACAATTTACCCAATTTTAAGCCCTAAAATATTTTCATGCTTAACCTTACTCTGATACCATTGTTGGAAAATACTAAGCATCCTAAGATCATTTCAAGCATTGAAAATAAGTGCGAATACAACGAGGGAGTTGCAGAATACTCACATCGATCGGTTGAGTGAAGCGCGAGGCAACAAAAATATTTTCTGCTCACTTGACTGCTCACGGCAGTGGCTGTTTTTGGCCTCCATGGATTCGGCTTCAAGCTTCAAGAATCAAGCTCCAAGCTTCTTCAAACGATTCCAAGCTCATGGGTGGACTTCCCTATCACCTTCGCATGATCCCGGAGTGTGCTAGCACTCTGGATTTTGCAACAAAATCACACTTGCTTCCCTTCTTGCTCACGGTTTTTCCAGAAAAAATAGAACAAGAAAAGCCCTTCCATGGGCGTGAGAGATGGAGAAGAAATGGAGGAGAGAGAGAGATAAATGTGTAATGTAATTTTGGTAATTGATTTCCTAAATCATATACCAAATATTTGGCTTTAAAAAGTCAAACCATTAAAGCCTTTAACCACTATATCAATCAATCAATCAATCAATCACATCAATCAATCAAATTGTCACATCACTCAAAGTGACATGTGATTTGACGCTTGATGCGACTAGCGATTTGACGCTTGATTTGACTTCCGTGCAGCACTCGAATTCGAAATGCGAATACGCTCGCAAACAATCCCGGGCTCGGGTTCGCTAATTCCAAATTAACGAATCTTTCGTTGCGTCGTAATTAAATGATTACGCCTAGCGAAGACACTATTCACGTCGCTAAAGAATTAATTCTAAATTAATTCGTTCGCCCAAATTAAAATCTAATTTCAATTCTGCGTCGAAATTTAATTTCGTTTAATATATCGAATATATTAATTTAACCGATTAATTCCAAATTAATCGTTTTCTCTCTTTAATGATATTTTATCCCAGATAAAATATCTCCGCAATTAATCACAGATATATTTTCTCTCTCATCTAATTAATCCCAGATTAATTAAAAGTGCGAGTCATACGTCATCGGTGAATCTTTGGGAAGCGACCCATGAGATCTCCAGATATGTTGGCAGTAAATACGGTGGTCGGACTATCCGAACACGTAAGTACCTAGTACTACGTTTTACCGATTTACAAGACAAGGTTGGCTTCTAGCAAAGCGCCATGCCTACCCAATTCTCCAAAAATATCCTTACAGGAATAATGATCTATATCAAGCGTAGTACAACAACAACACCATGATCTGTACAAATAGTGACGCTATGGGTCATAATTGTCCAACATTTTGCCCAAGACCCATTTGTTTTTATTATTCTACAAGCCTAAAACATGCAAAGAACATAACCTAAACATGCTAACTATCATAAGAACTCTAATTAAAATAAAGAAAGAAAAAGACTTACTTGAACCGAAGACTCCTCCAGTCCTCCCTCCAATCTACAAGCTTTTCTCGAACTCAGCAAGCTCTTCCACATTCCAAAGAGCCACCCAAGTGTGTGGCCTCCAAAGGTGCACACACCAAAGCCAAAACTCAATGGCAAGACTACGCCTTGAGTGCACGGGTATTTTGTCCTTGGTGCTAGCCTAGGCAAATACCTCAAAACTTTTAACTCGAGGTTCCTCTAGTCAATTAGACTTAAGGATCCTCAAAATAAGTGGCTTACTCTTAAACTTTAGAGTTGCTCACTTATATAAACCCAATATATGAAAGGTTTGCAGTTTCTAAAGCAAGACCCCAAAATGAAAGAGGTAGATCTGTGTCTGGCATCATTGATTGGACCATATCAAATAATGTCCGATTTCTCTTTTCGGAGACCCCATTATGCTGTGGAGTTCCCGGAGGAGTCCATTGGGAAACAATGCCATTTTCTCTGAAGTAATCTTGAAATTTGTTGCTTAAGTATTCACCACATCGGTCAGACCTTAGTGACTTAATACTTTTACTAAGTTGGTTTTCTACTTCAGCTTTGAAGTCTTTAAATTTCACAAAAGCTTCAGATTTGTACCGCATAAGGTACACATACCCATATCGCGAGTGATCATCGATAAAGGTAATGAAGTAGGAGAATCCACCTCTAACGGTAACTGAGATTGGTCCGCATACATCAGAGTGTATGAGTTCTAATGTCTCCACTGCACGTTGTCATGTACCTTTGAAGGGTAATTTGGTCATTTTACCAAGTAAACAAGACTTACAAGTTCCATAAGGTTCATATTTGAAGGGTCTGAAATACTCATCCTTATGTAGCTTAGTTAATCTTGTTTCATTGATATGACCTAAGTGACTGTGCCATAGAAGTGATTCATTGAGATTATTCGAATTAACGTTGTATATATTAGAGGTTGAACATTTTTTATTAGTTTGTAAGACATAGATACCATTATTCAAAATACCATCTCCATATTTTATTTCATTGAAATAAATAGAACATTCATTACAACTTATTAAGCAATAAAAGCCTTTTTTACATAAAGAAGAAATTGAAATGATGTTCTTTACTAGAGAAGGTACATAAACACAATCTTCTAAGTATAAAACTAAACCATTCGGCAAAACTATTGAATAAGTCCCCACGCACAATGCAGACAGTTTTGCTCCATTACACATGCGTAAGTCAACCTCCCCATGACGGAGTCTCCTACTGTTTCTCAGGCCCTGCACATTGTTACACAAGTGAGTCCCATAACTGGTGTCAAGCACCCAATTAGAAGGTTCAGAGTTTTGAGAATATAGTTCAATCATATATAACATACCTGAAGCATTGGGCTTCTTGGCCTCTTGGGCTTCCCTAGCTTCCTTGGCTTTCAAGGATCTGCAGTCTTTCTTCCAATGACCCTTCTTTCCATAAAAGAAACATTTCCCCTTTCCTTTTTTCTTCTCCACCTTACCATTGGGCTTTAGGTGATCTAGAGCCTCGGCCTTGCCTTTATTTTTCTTTGGGCCGCGTGGCTTCAGGTCCGTGTTGTTGGGAAGCGGCCGTGAGTGCGCAGCAGAAAATTAAAATTATTATGCCGCTTTCCCTTTGCCCAATACCCATTTGTTTTGATTATTCTACAAGCCTAGGCATGTTACTATATATTCTAAGCATAAAACTCATAAAACATGCAAAGAACATAAACCTAAACATGCTAACTATCATAAGAACTCTAAATAAAATAAAGAAAGAAAAAGACTTACTTGAACCGTAGACTCCTCCAGTGCTCCCTCCAATCTACAAATTTTTCTCGAACTCAGCAAGCTCTACCACGTTACAAAGAGCCACCCAAGTGTGCGGCCTCCAAAGATGCACACACCAAAGCCAAAACTCAACGGCAAGATTACGCCTTGAGTGCACGGGTATTTTTCCCTTGGTGCTAGCCTAGGCAAATACCTCAAAACTTTTAACTCGAGGTTCCTCTAGTTAATTAGACTTAAGGATCCTCAAAATCAGTGGCTTACTCTTAAACTTTAGAGTTGCTCACCTATATAAACCCAAGATATGAAAGGTTTGGTGTAAAAAAATTGTGAAGAATTCTTTGGGTTTATATAGTGCTCCAAAAACAACAAAATTAATTAAGAATTCGATGTGGGATAAAAACTAATTTAATCTTAGCCATTGGATCTTAATTTAATGAGATTATAAAACCCTAATAAGTGTTTGGGCCGAATTGGAATTCAAAACAAATAACAAAATTTTTTTACTATTCAAGTGAATAGTAATTTTTTTTTTTTTATTCCAATTCCCAAAGTGCCCATATCGTCATTCACCAATCCCTAAGCCACTATGGAACCTCATAAATGATCTGTTCAAAAATTAAACACATTGAACCATTTATGAACAATTCCTACAGCAATCATATATACTGTTATATGTTGGGGTCAAATCAGAGAGGCGCAGCAGAAGGAGCGCGGTTCGGGTGAAATCGTAGTTTAAAATTTTTAAACTTGCGAATAAATTATTTAATATTTAATATTAATAATTCATTCATATTTCAGATGAACATATTTATTCGATATCATACAACGACATCAATAATATAGAAACACCGCGAAACTTTTACGAAAATGTTTTTCCGCAAAATAGCATAAAATGCGTTTCTGGCCAAACCGACCAACAATGCTCATAGGGACTGCCCAGGTCAGCCCCTAAAACATTTGGACAGTAGGTAGGCTGCATGAACAGTGACCAATTCGCTGTTTGGGCTGCCGTTACCCGGTAACTCCGTTTTTCACCGTTTTCACGTATTTTCACTCCGAAATAATTTTCGATAAATATTTTTCTTGGGCAATTAAAATAAACTAATTTATTCTAATTACTCAATTAATAAAAACTGAATTTTTTATCTGAAAAATCAGATTTATCGTTAATTGCAATAAGACCCCAAAGTTTTACAATTTAATCATTTTAGTTTTTAAATATGTCAATTACATATTTAATTGATTCCAAATCAATCCCAAAATAATTTTTACAATTTTGCAATAAAATCAGAAACTTTTCCAGATTTGCGCAAACTGCCCAGTAATTTTCCAGAATTACGAAAATAGCCCAGAACTTTTATTAATTGTAATTTGGCCCAATTTGTTCAAAACATATCAAGATCAAATCCAATTAATCCCAAATTTGACATACATCAAATATACATCAAATTATAACATATATATGAAAATCCCCAAAATTTAAGTGGGTTAAGAACCCTAATTTCATAAATTACTCAAATTGGGCAATTTACATTAAATTGATAAAATTCAATACTTTAATCTTCAAATTGCCACACCAATTAAATATCACCATCATGAAATTAATCAAGAACAATTATAGGCTAAATATGAATGGCTAATTAACTCAAGAATGGCAACTTTAAATTTCTAATTAATTTATTAAGCTTAGTTACATTAATAAGTAAATAAATTAATTATACATGTATGAACACATCCAACAAGCATCCAACAAATTTAATTACAAACTAAAAGAGTAGAGGCATGATCTTAACAACATAATTGAAGCTAAGAAATATCGAAACATTTTTCATGTAGAAAAAGAAGTGAAATTACTTACAAAATTCTCATTTTTGCTTTGATTTCCCTTTCTTTTTCAAACCAAATGCTCTCAACTCACCTTTGTAATTTTTGTTTAGCTTGTGTTGTTGTGAAAAATTAATCAAAATAATTTTGATATACTATCCACATTTTGGGCGTGAATATGGCTTCCAAAATAATAAACAATTTTATTATATTTGTTTCATTCTCATTAGTCCACATTTAATACTTTAATAAATGTAACAAATATCTAATAAAGTAAATTTACAAATGGGCCAATGGAAACAAGCCATCATAAAGCATAAATCATTACTTTACGATATTTGTAATATTAATTAAGTAATTATTTAAAAATTAAATAATCAAATAATAAATATAAATATCTCAAATATATGTATTATATTTACATTAAATATCTCAAATACATATATTAATGATAAATGTTAAATATCACAATTTGATTTTTAATTAATGTGTATTTAATAATATCAAATATTAAATACAAATACACATTAATTCGAAAATGACCGTTAGGTCCTGATTGCATGTATTTTTCATTTAACCGTTAAACGAGTTATAAATAATCAGTATTATTTATAACAGTTGCCTTAGTGCTCTACGAGTATATTTCATTAGTGAGACTCTCTAGATTCAGTCATATCCGTCACGAAATCTAATTTCGTGTCCATAATTCACCCACCCGTAAATTATGACGACCACAGATAAACTCGCTGAATCATACAGGTCGAGGTCACTGCATACGTATAATACCTCCGTCTTAGATATCCTGATTATTCCAGAGATATAGATGAAAACGTCAAATCTCTATAAGAATAATCTCATCGACGTATCAATTAGCAATCTCTAAATAACATTCGGAACTCACTTCCGAAGTATACTATGGCCATAGATTTAATAGATTGCTAATCACATTTGGACTACCTATGCTATGTACATAGAACTGGCGGATCCTTTCTTGTTACTCACAGGATATCATGAGCATGAGTCCACACCCAACGAACAGGTGGAGGTCTGATCTAAATAGATCGGTGACGTGACTGCCATCTAAGTGTGGAGGATAACTCATATATCCACAGTGGTATCTCAAGTCAAAGAATCACTATGCTACTCAACCTGAGAAGATTCTTATTGACGTTGGTGTACCATCTATTAGGAAATCTTCGGTGAGTCGTTCAGTGTTTATCAAATAAACACCTACACATCTCTACGACTCTCCCAAGACTCATGGTTCATTGGGATAAACCATCGGACCAAGTCCGATATACGACATGTATTGGTCTCAATGGATTTTACTAACCGACCCGTGTCAGTAAATCTTGACCAGGAACTTAATTTAAGGATATGCAACTTATAGTGACACTTCCCAATGTCAATTACAAGTTATGTTTTAACTGTGCACTACGTTGTAAATCCTGAGGTCTTTGTCTAATATATATACATATCACTAAATCAGATTTAGTTTCAATCTAATCAATCTAATCGAAATTAGATCGAATACATATATAAAAGACAAGAGGTGCTACAATTTAAATTAGTAATATTATGGAAAAATGTATTGCTCGTATTCATGAATCGGAATAAATACCATCCGGATTGGCGCTCAAGCACCGACCCTAACAATTTCTCCCACTTGCTCTAGTGCCAATCCATGGTATCATATACACATCCCAATGTGTATCACATACTCATGGCCCTCAAGAACTCACCTAGAATTCAAGAGGTAGGTAACAACAAGTAAGCCCGCTATGGCATATTGAGTTTGTCCAACAAACACAATCATTTTCCTTAGCCAGCATCATTCATATTTTTGTAGAAACTAAGTTCTACATCAATATGAATTAGATGCCTTATCAACATTGTGCTTCAGCTACTGAATTGTCTAAGTATTTATGGATCAAATCTAAAATACTTTGTAGACAACCGCAAACACAACACTAATAACAAACTTCTAATCTTCGAGGTCACTATGCAACTTCATAAGTCAATACTTCATAAGTTACAACTAACTCCACTATTTTAGTGGAATCATCTGTAACACTCCACTGCATCTTTTCAGACACTTTATGACGTAGACTGTCTAACGTCATAATTAGACTCAAAACTAATTTAACCCTAAAGGTTGTGAATTTATTCTCTATTAATTAGAAACTCGTTCTTAATATCACAAAAATAATAAAGAACATGTTTCAAGCTCATCTTATGGTCTAGAGGATATCAAAATAACTCGTAACAATTACGATTAAATTGATATATCTAATCGCACTCAATATAGTATTCATTATGCCATCATCCTATGATGCATAAGATTGATTAGACATTCTAATCAATATCTCTTTCGAAAAAAGGAATCATCATTTACGAAAGATGAATACTATACATAATACAAACACTAATGTCAAACAGTTATACTAACTGTCATACATATAGTCTTGTTACATCCAGGAGCATCTCACAAGTCTCTTAGTTTTATATCTTATATAAAACTTTATATCAAATATAATAGAGACTACTCCCACGACTTTAAATGAGATAAAAAAAAGACTGAGGTAAACCTTTTTACCTCATAAACATCCCATTATTACATTAATAATGACAATGTCATTATGATGTAAAATACTAGAAAGAAATTTGTACGCTCCCAATAACCCTTCAATCCCATATGTATTCTCTATGCTTTGATAAAATCAGACAATCTGACTAATATCAAAATTAGAAAACACAAATTTCCAGAAAGTTCATATAGTCTACAATAGGCTCTATAAGCTAATATACTAAATTGTAATATTAGCATAATACAAACTCCAGGGCCATTCCAAAATGAATTCTTCAAACTAAGAACTCACAATGGATCTCTTATCTGAAGAAACCATTCAGAAACGCCACTTTGCATTCTTTAGCTAAAATATACAATTTAATATCATTATTAACCATCAGATCCTAAATTGTTCAATCAGTGCGACTAGAGACAAGTTTCCTCGGAATCTACAATAGATTGCTGAGTATAACTTTTCTCATTGTCATACTTTAAAGGTCAAACTTTAATAAGCTCATTGTGCTTTTGATGCGTAAACCATTTATACATTTTATGAACGATTCATAATAAAAGCTCAATCAAGTTCCAAACTTGATCGTAGTAAGCTATGAACAATCTTAGATCTATGGTCTAATGCTAAATTCCGGAATCGATATCAAATATTGTTTCCACTATAAGTTATAGGATAATTTTCTTCGATAAGAAAACAACAAAATCATTAAGTATCAAATACTTTGCTAATGATTCTAACATCCTATAGTACTTTTATGGAAGTAATAAAAGGGTATTTTCATCTTATTAATTATGTTATTCCATTTGTAGTTTATCACTGTATGTGACTTCAATAAGTCAAGTCTTTTCTACAATAGTCAACAACCAATGTTACACACTAAGTAATAAATAATTTTATTACTTGAGATCGTAGAAAAGATGTTCTATCAAATAGAATACAATATTCTATTAAATAAAATAAATGATAAACTTCTACTCGTACCTCCGAGGTGCAAGGAATATCAATTATACAACCATTATTCAAAAGATAGATTCAAATTTCAAACATTTCAAGATTCGAATTTTCTACTTATACATATCATATACGTAACTGTAGAAACTAATGGAACATTAATTAAAATGATGAATTAGTGTTACTGGAGCATAACCCCAAGAGTATTGAAACTAATTCGTTAACACTCAATATCAAACGAATCAAATCATATAAGATCCGATTTCTTCCATTAACCAATTCCATCAATATGGAATCGTGGAAAAATTATATTGAGTAAGAATCATATTCTTTGAATAACCTTAGAACAAATTGCCACAAATTCATATGTTTGATCGTATCAAACATCTTTGAACAATTCAAAGACATATAATGAATTTTAAAGATACAGTTTTCAAAACTTCAAATCGAATATCTTTGAACCAGTCAAAATATTCTATCCGCATTTAATCAGAAACATGTAACTAAGTCATGACAGTTCATTGACTAAGTTATGAAGTAAGGAAAACTATCTTAAGTAATTTACATTTCATTAAATTACATACATCCAATGTATTAGTTTAATAAATTTTCTGGTCCAATGACAGTCATTGGTTAAATGAGATTTAGTCACTTTCCCGAATATAATATTCGTTAAATGGATAAGGATATGAGGTGTGATCTCATATCAGACCATCCTTTACTATATGGAATAAGCATCCAATACTTAAGTGATAAAATCTCATAAAATAATGTTCTAAGTTATTTACTTAACCGAATATTTTTCTTAATGTTTATCTATTCGTTAATGACACTACTAGTCATTTTAAAATATATAACAATTGTTTACAAAGAACAAGTAACTATCAAATAGTCGCAAGTTCTGATATCAAATATCGAAACAATCATTCAACAATATTTTAAATAACTAGATGGGAGATCTGATATCCAATATCTACATTGTCGTATTATGAAAATTAATATTTTCTATACACAACTATACGCATCTTCTTTCTTTAGCTTTATTATATACTTTTAAATTATTTACAACATTTGCAAATAATCGAAAAACAAATTGTGTCTAACACGTGACCTCTGAATGTCACTAAAGCCAAGAAATGTCATTATTAGATAAACAAATATATAATGGGGTTTTCTTAATGCCAGTGAAGAATCTCGAGATGTGAATCAATTCATGTCAATATTTACTGCATAAGAAATTATTCTGTCTAGAAGGATTATATCAATATCTATTCTAATCTAGAACCTATTCTAGAAATCTACAACCATAATTAATGTCAGAAAACATATATATAATATGCATGCAGTGGATAAAAGTTTAATTCTATCAAACAAATAGAATAAGGAACAACATGATCGACAATTTACATAATATTACACACCACATAAGTTAAGGATTTTTAACTTAGCAGTGTCTCCCACTACTTTACGTAATACCGTAATCCCCAACGGAAATGAGAATTCAATAATTAAATTGAATTCCATAATGGGAAGTGGACCCCATGAATATATTTTGACTCACAGCTTTGGCACGTTCTCGCCTACGTATATTCATTAGGTAGACAACTCATTGTCAATCACACTCACTGTGACTCCTAGATTTGGTCCTGATCATTTCTCGTTATGACAGCTTTGGCACGTTCACAAAGAGGCGTATCAAGGTTAAACTTGTCAATGATAAACTCAAGCTACCGATGTAGTCCTGACAGCTTTGGCACGTTCAAGATTTCCATTTTCACTTGAATTGGTCTCTTATCATATAAGTTCTACCGGCGCAAATGAAATACCTTCAACTATAACTGCACAGTTTTGGCACGTTACAGCCATAGCATCATGAAAACATTTACATCTGTATTGACAAGGTGGACGAAGAAACAAGTATTCCTAATACTAGTCACTTTCTTAAAACCTTATTTAAATCGGGGATTTTCCAACAAAAGATGATTTTACTTTATTTAATCACATTAAATAAACACATGCATGTATAAATTAATGATTAAACTAAACATTGAATTTTAAAGAGCTATTCATATCGGGCGTCCAGGATCAGACTCGCTCTGATACCAATTTTTTTGGGGTCAAATCAGAGAGACGCAGCGGAAGGAGCGCGGTTCGGGTGAAATCGTAGTTTAAAATTTTTAAACTTACGAATAAATTATTTAATATTAAATATTAATAATTCATTCATATTTCACATGAACATATTTATTAGATATCATATAACGACATCAATAATATAGAAACACCGCGAAACTTTTACGAAAATGTTTTTCCGCAAAATAGCATAAAACGCGTTTCCGGCCGAACCGACCGACCAATGCTAATGGGGACTGCCTAGGTCAGCTCCTAAAACATCTGCACAGTACGTAGGCTGCCTGAACAGTGACCAGTTCGCTGTTTGGGCTGTCGTTACCCGGTAACTTCCTTTTTTCACCGTTTTCACGTATTTTCACTCCGAAATAATTTCCGATAAATAATTTTCTTTGGTAATTAAAAAAAATAATTTATTCTAATTACTCAATTAATAAAAACTGAATTTTTTATCTGAAAATCAGATTTATCGTTAATTGCAATAAGACCCCAAAGTTTTACAATTTAATCATTTTAGTTTTTAAATATGCCAATTACATATTTAATTGATTCCAAATCAATCCCAAAATAAATTTTACAAATTTGCAATAAAATCAGAAACTTTTCCAGATTTGCGTAAACTGGCCAGTAATTGTCCAGAATTACGAAAATAGCCCAGAACTTTTATTAATTGCAATTTGGCCCAATTTGTTCAAAACATATCAAGATAAAATCCAATTAATCCCAAATTTTCCATACATCAAATATACATCAAATTATAACATATATATGAAAATCCCCAAAATTTGAGTGGGTTAAGAACCCTAATTTCATAAATTACTCAAATTGGGCAATTTACATTAAATTGATAAAATTCAAAACTTTAATCTTCAATTTGCCACACCAATTAAATCTCACCATCATGAAATTAATCAAGAAAAATTCTAGGCTATTTATGAATGGCTAATTAACTCTAGAATGGTAACTTTAATTTTCTAATTAATTTATTAAGCATAATTACATTAATAAGTAAATAAATAAATTATACATGCATGAACACATCCAACAAGCATCCAACAAATTTAATTACAAACTAAAAGAGTAGAGGCATGATCTTAACAACACAATTGAAGCTAAGAAATATTGAATTCTTTTTCATGTAGAAAAAGAATTGAAATTACTTACAAAATTCCCATTTTTGCTTTGATTTCCCTTTCTTTTTCAAACCAAATGCTCTCAACTCACCTTCGTAATTTTTGTTTAGCTTGTGTTGTTGTGAAAAATTAATCAAAACAATTTTGATATACTATCCACATTTTGGGCGTGAATATGGCTTCCAAAATAATAAACAATTTTATTATATCTGTTTCATTCTCATTAGTCCACATTTAATACTTTAATAAATATAACAAATATCTAATAAAGTAAATTTACAAATGGGCCAATGGAAACAAGCCATCATAAAGCATAAATCATTACTTTAAGATATTTTTAATATTAATTAATTAATTATTTAACAATTAAATAATCAAATAATAAATATAAATATCTCAAATATATGTATTATATTTACATTAAATATCTCAAATTCATATATTAATGATAAATGTTAAATATCACAATTTGATATTTAATTAATGTGTATATAATAATATCAAATATTAAATACAAATGCACATTAATTCGGAAAGACCGTTAGGTCTCGATTGCATGTATTTTTTGTTTAACCGTTAAACGAGTTATAAATAATCAGTATTATTTATAACATTTGCCCTAGTGCTCTATGAGTATATTTCATTAATGAGACTCTCTAGATTCAGGCATATCCGTCACGAAATCTAATTTCGTGTCCATAATTCACTCCCCCATAAATTATGACGACCACAGATAAACTCGCTGAATCATACAGGTCGAGGTCACTGCATACGTATAATCCCTCCGTCACAGATATCCTGATTATTTCAGAGATATAGATGAAAACGTCAAATCTCTATAAGAATAATCTCGTCGACGTATCAATTAACAATCTCTAAATAACATTCGGAACTCACTTCCGAAGTATACTGTAGGCATTGCATTTTTGCATGTGAGTCCCTATGATGAGTCTAATTTGGAGGCACTACCTTTTTAGTCGAGGAAGTTGCAGGAAATGGTCATCGGAAGGGAATCAGTATTTCATTAAATTTTATCCGCTTGTTTAGCTCCAAGATCACTCGTTAGACCTCCGTTTTAAAGCACCATTAGCCTAAGAACCCGCAAATCATTTAGCCTTGGCCCAAACCCACTCACCAAGCCAACACAACACCTAACCCACCAAGACAGCCCATCACCTTGCCCACACGCCCAAGGCCCTTAAAATACAACCCAATTAAATAAAATATTAATTAAATAATATACCAAATTAAATAAAACATTAAATAAAATCATGCCTAATTAAAATCAATCAATAAAATATTATTCCTAATTAAAAATATTATATTCCTAACTTAACAAATATTATGCCTAAACACCACAAATTAAATATATTGACTTCCTAAATTGAACTAATTTTGTCCCCCCTCAATCTTAGGATTTCCTTGTTTGACACTAAATCAAATCCCCCTTAAATGCCAAATCAATTTCCTTGTCAAGCAAGGAGTAGCCCTACCCCCTTTGCCTATAAAAAACCAACCTCTCCTAACCCTTGCGGTCTCTCTCACTCACACGCATACAGCAAGAAAAAAACCTCTCACTCACACGCATACAGCAAGAAAAAAGCCTCTTGATTCACGCATACAGCAAGCAAATATTTCTCTTCTCCTCCTACACCCTTAGCCGAAAATCACAGCCCCATAAACCCCTCAATTGCCGAAAACATTACAACCTGAAACACCACCGAAACAGCCCCTATAGGGCAGCCCCAAAATAGTCCCTAAATCACCTAAACCAGTGACTAAAAAATTGCACTTTTAATACCTAAAATAATAACTAAAAAACTGCACTTAAAGCCTTTAAAAACACCCAAAACAGTAGCCTAAAACACCAAAAATAGTGACCAAAATACAGGAGAAATACAGCATTGAAACAGCAGCGAAACAGAGTCAAAACAGTAGCATGAGCAGCAAAATAGCGAGGAAAAATGCAAATCAGTGAACCAGAAAAGTTACAGAGCTTTCGCCCTTCCGATCACCGTGAAACGCGAGTCCGAGAGTCGACGAAAAAGGTTAGACCTGAGGGTATTCTTTCACATCCGTTTTTCAGTTGTATTTTTATTATTTATTGAGTTTCGTTTGCATGATTATTGTGGAGTGATACATCTTGTGGCCCTTGAATAGATAAAAAATGCATGAATTGTAAAATGATGTATGTTGTGGCCCTTGAATAGATAGAAAATGCATGAATTGTAAAATGATGTATGTTGTGGCCCTTGAATAAAATGAAAAATGTGTCGCCTCTCGTGGTATATAGGATGGAAACCCGGACATAAATTTCATAGCCGATTCCGAATGGACGGTAGTATGATCTGTACTCGGGATACAACTCCACGTACCACTTGAGTAAACGGCGCATATTTTGTTTTATGTTGTTTTGATTTGTTTATTATTCGCTACTTGATTTTCGCATGTTATTTGTTTATGTAATGATGAGATAAAGCGCATGGGCTTAGTAAGTACGATTAAAGGTCCTCTATTTTGAGAGGTTAAAATCCTTTACCACGATGCTTCGCCGCACCGGATAATGTATATTCGATTGGATGTAAGATATGTTCAATCGGATACACGAAGTCCGATATCGTTGTCTTTACTTTTTATATATGTATTATGTTGTTTCCGCATTGGCTTAGTAAGTGCGATTAAAGGTCCTCTATTTTGAGAGGTTAAAATCCTTTACCACTATACTTTTCCGCGCCAGATGATGTATATTCGATTGGATGTAAGATATGTTCAATCGGATACACGAAGTCCGATATAGTTTTCTTTACCTTTTATATATGTATTGTGTTGTTTGCGCATGGGCTTAGTAAGTACTATTAAAGGTCCTCTATTTTGAGAGGTTAAAATCCTTTACCACGATGCTTCGCCGCGCCGGATAATGTATATTTGTTGTCTTTATTTTTATATGTATTATGTTATTAGCGCATAGGCTTAGTAAGTTGGATTAAAGGTCCTCCGTTTCGAGGGGTTAAAATCCTTTACCACGATGCTTCGCCGCGCCTTGTAGCCCGTTATTATTTATTAGGTGTCATCTATTCATCCGTTCATGTATGTGTCATGTTGTTTACTGCATTTTGGAGGTCACTCCTGTAACCCCGTTCGAACGCATTTCAGAATGCTGCACGAACGCATGTTTTCTGTCTGCTCATGTTCGAACACGTTATCAAACTCTATACGAATGTGAAACTTCTGTTTACCATTCGAACGCATTTACGAATGCTACTCGAACGCGCATGCATTTGTTTCATCGTGTCTAGTCCCATTCGAACGCGTTATCAAACGCCACACAAACGAGAACCTTATGTTTACCGTTCGAACGCGTTTTCGAATGCTACATGAACACACATACACTGAACTGAGTCCTTTCCATCACATGTCATGCATAATTGTTTCTTATGTGATTTCTCTTGTATCATGTAATCAATCATACTATTTGAATTCTTGCATTTATTTATTTGATGTGTTCATGAGATGGTATTCAAGCATGATTAGGCCGTTAGTATGCTACTTGGTTCTTAAGCATGATTTAGCCCATTTAGTTGTTCATTTTCAAAGCATGATTAGTCTTTTATTTTACGTTTGGAATTTTCATGATGTTATGTTGTTCTTTGTTTTACGCATTATATGATCGAAACATGTTCATGAGATTTCCATGTGCTATTACTTAAAAGTAGAATACTCCTTGGAAATTAATGTTGCTTAGGCTTGGTTAAATTATTGCACAAATCATTTCATTACAAGTGGCATAAGTAAGGGACCATTCTGAACCCAACAGTTTGAGGTATTCCCTTGCGAGGGGTGAGTGCGGCCTTAAATCTTTATACCGGTTCACAGCGTGTGGCGACTCCATTATTCTCCGATTTAGTCCCCCACAGGCTACTCCGTACTCCCAACCGGGCCGCGAGCCCGGAACAGCATGCGTCGCCCAGTTTCTGTGTCCCACAGTTTGGCGACTCCACTGAGATAGAGAATCGGCCCCGAAATATTGTCTTGTAATGTTTGGATTTCTACTTTAATTAACCGTGTCTACTATTGGTTAAAAGGGGTTTAATCAAAGGCACTTTTAAGGCTAGGTAATGGTTTGGTGTCTTCCCTAATTCACTACCTTTCTATAAGGAAAAGCTGTGAAGGCACCTAGATAATCACTTACTTGTGGCCTATTGTGATGGACTAATTTGGAGGACTCGTTGTTTATTCCTGTCACCAAGCGATAAGAGCCTAAGAGGCTAGTGTACTTAAGAGAGCCTCGCTCCACCCTCCATCTGAGGAATCTACAACGCGAAATCCATTTGACAGTTGGCACGTACTGTAAGGTATAAAAAAAGTGCGCTCACTTGGTCGCTCGAACCCTTGAGTGGGGAGACCTAGTTGTGGGTAATCCTTCTCCAGCGAGAGTCTTTGTCTACACTCCCGCAAACCCACACGTAGACCGGAATTGTATGGCTTATAGCAATTATTTCCTTGTGCTTGTGGACCATCCTCATTTTGATGCAGTTGGAACTTCTTGTCAGAAATGCGAACTTGTTGGGCCATTTAAACTGGGATGAGTTCGTATCCTATGACAATTGGGCCAAAAGCTTCTGAAATATTGATGGGCCACTCTGTAGAAATTATTTATGTATGCTTGTGTTTAGGAACATTGTCGTTTGGATCTATTTTGACCTTTTGTCATGAGGTATGAGCTTGTTGGACCATTTAAACTGGGACAAGAACAAATCTTATGATGATTGGGCCAAAAGCTTCCAAAACGCCAATGGGCCATTATATGTTTGTGTTTAGGAACATTATCATTTGGATATGGTTGGACTTCTTGCCATGAGATGTGAACTTGTTGGGCCATTTAAACTGGGACGAGTTCACTCCTATGACAGTTAGCCCAAAAGCTTCTAAAATGATAATGGGTCGATTTGTGTGAAAATTTTAATAAGTTGATATATTCATTGTATCGCATGCATCTCATTCATCTCATGCATACATATATCTTGTTAACACCCTAAAAGATATCATAGATTCCCGTTAGGTTAGGGAAGAGGGAAGACTCACTAAAAGACCGGTAATAGATATGAGTACATCCGATAACGAGGTATCCCAGATAGATCAGTTGGAAAACGGTCTCCAAAATTACTGAACAGTTGCAAGCATTGACTACTGCTGTGGCTGGTATGGCTGTACCCCGTGCTAGGGGAAGTTCTGAGAATGTGAGACGTGAGGAGCCTCCGAATGGATTGGGGGATGATATCCCCACTTTTGATGATGACATGGCAGAGTATGCAACATGCAGATTGATTGGGTCTCAGGCAGAATTTCAGAAGCTTCGGGATCAGGTTGAAACAGTTACCCGCAAAATGAAGGGTAAACATGAAGTGTTGTTAGATTATGAGGCAATGACCTTCGAAGAACAATTGCCTGCTCAGTTCAAGATGCCGGATATGGCTAAGTTCAACAGGAATGGGGATCCGAGGGTTCATCTTTGTCAGTATTTATCAGTTATGAGTTCTGTGGGTTTGACAAAGCGACAGGTGCATAAGATGTTTGGAATGTCACTCGAGGGGGCACCGATGGTATGGTATCACAGCCTTGAGAAGAAAGTAAGAGAAGATTTGAGGGAATTGGATAATGCATTCCTGAAACAGTATGTCACAAATTTGGAGATAGATCTGTCACTCCGTGATCTGGAGAACACCAGGCAGAAACCGGAAGAAAGTTTCAAGGAGTATGTGGACCGCTGGAGAAGCCAGCTCCTGAAGATGCAGACCAGGCTCTCAGAGAAGGATCAGATAAAAATGATCATCAATGGCACCAAGCCCTCCATCTATGGGAAGCTAAGGAGGATGACCTCCATGATTACTGATTTTCGACAGTTGTGAGAAACTTTCATGGATATTGAGGAAGAAGAGGCCGAGAATAGAAAATTCTATTGTGTGAACAGGAGGCCCATTGAGGGAACATTGGGAACAAAGCCCGTTTCTGCTGAGATTGCCGCTATCCGAAATCAGAGATTCTCCAACTTGAGTAGACCCTTGTCCAAAGTATTGGAGAAATTGAAGAGACAAGGACTTCTGAAACCCCTAGAAACCAAACCATTCCCAAACCCTCCACCACCACATCTCAACCTAAACCAATATTGCCAATTCCACCAACAGAATGGCCACTATACCGACAACTGTGCCCGACTTCGCCATGAAATCTAGGACCTTATAGACTCCAAAAAGATACCCGACCCTGAAACAGAACGCCCCAACACACACCAGACCTTTACCAAATTACCACTATGTCCCCCCACCGACCTATATGTTAACTCTGGCCTACCCGAAAGCCTTGTCCTCAAATCCTTTGACCACCAAGCCTATTGCCTTGGAATTTGGGATATTAACAGTCAAGATGAGACAGAATTTCTGGGAAGACTTCTCCAGTAGTGATGAAGAAGAAGTAAGGGGATGACCCGCAGTGGGCGTTTCTATAATGACATGACTGAGAAGGGTAAATGAGTGTTATCAGAGGGTAGAGAAGTGGTGGAGAATACAGAAAATACCGAGGGAGATGTAGTGCTGCAGCAGTTGAGGAAAACCCGAGCACAAGTGAGTATCTGGGATTTGTTGTGTGCATCTCAGAAGCACAGGCGGGCCATGGTTAAGGCCTTAAGCAAGATAATGGTGTCGGAGGATGTCAACCCCGCAATGTTTGTTGGGTCAGTGCAAAAGGAGGCTTTGCAGGCAATCACTTTTTCTGAGGAAGAACTCCCAGCTTATGGGAGAAATCATAATAGACCTTTTTTTTATCAGAGCTGAAGTGAGGGGTAAAAAGACCTCTTGTGTGATGGTGGATGACGGCTCATCCATTAATGTGTGCTCGTTGAAGATTTTGGCCAAGCTGAGTATAAAGACAACCGATCTGGATCCCTCTAGTATGACTATCAAGGCTTTTGATGACAGTAAGCGAGGAGTTGAGGGTACATTTGTAACAGCGGTCAAGGTTGGTTCTATTGAGGACGAAGTTGAGTTCACAGTGCTGGACATCCTAGCCACTTTTTCCTTGTTGTTGGGAAGGCTTTGGTTTCATAATCTTGGGGGCGTGCCCTCATCTCTGCATCAGATGATTAAGTTCCCATATGGAGGAGAGATTGTCACCATCCGAGCTGAGGTAGACAATGTTGTGGCTGCTTTGGAAATACAACCTTTCACGAGGTTCCAAGTGTCGGCAACTTTTGAGGAATGGGTGGATCCTAAGGTAGCTAGGATCATGGAAAAATAAAGTTTGAGCCGGGTGAAGGTTCAAAATTGCCAGATTTCAGAGGACAGGCTACTCGGAAGGGTTTGGGATACACATCTGATGAACAAAAATCGAAGGTTAAGAAGAATGGTCTGAAACTGATGGAATGTTTTATGAAGGCTTCGGGGTATCAAGGGGAGCCTGAACCGGTGGAAGTTAATGGGATTGTGGTACCTGGATTTGAGATTTTCCAGATATGTTAGGTAAGAATTCTATGATGGAAGAAATTTTGAGGAAGGAAGAAGAGAATTGGGAGGAAGAATTGATGAAGTTGGAGAGCCTGACTCTTGAAGAGGATAAAGAGCCTGAGAAGAACCCAGTTGCAGAGGAAGAAGTATCTGTAGAAGATGAGGACATTTATCTTCCTGATTTATTTGAGTATACCCCCGCATTTGCTAGCAATAAAGACAATCAGTTCGCTTATTTGCCTAAGTCTATTTCCTCTAACTTGCATGGCTTGAGTATATTTGATATCAACTCCAATAAAACAAATGCATTTAACCTTGGTACACCTGAGAGTCCTAAGGAAATTCTGATTGCAAGTGAAGTTACCTCCGAGGAGAGGGAGAAATTAGAAGAAGTATTGGTCAGATATGCCAAAGTGTTTGCTTGGTCCTATGAGGACATGCCTGGAGTAGACAGAAACATTGCCCAGCACACAATACCAACTTATCCGAATATGAAGCCAGTGAAACAGAAACTTCGACGGATGAAACCTGAGTGGGCTGAGAAGGTCAGAGAAGAGGTTAAGAAACATATAGATGTGGGGTTCCTGGAAGTGGTAAAGTATCCCGAATGGTTAGCAAATGTTGTGCCAGTACCGAAGAAAGACGGGAAAGTCAGAATGTGTGTGGATTACAGAGATCTCAACAAGGCTTGTCTGAAAGATGATTTTCCTCTACCTTATATTGATGTACTAGTTGATAGTGCAGCTTTATTGGCCATGAATTCATTTACAGATGGGTTTTCTGTGTATAATCGGGTTCTTATGGTTGAGAAAGATAAGCACAAGACTGCCTTTGTTACCGAGTGGGGTACTTATTGTTACAGGGTAATGCCGTTTGGGTTCAAAAATGCAGGAGCTACTTATCAGCGGATGGCCACTACCTTATTTAATGACTTGATGCACAAAGTGATTGAAGTGTATGTGGATGACATGATGGTGAAATCAGAAACCAGAATCGGGCATATAGAAGCACTGGAGAGGTTCGTTCAGAGAGTTGACAAGTACAACCTGCGGCTGAATCCCAAGAAGTGTGTGTTTGGGGTAACATCAGGAAAACTGCTGGGACATACAGTGAGAATGGGAGGAATTGAGGTAGACTCTGAAAAGATCAAAGCAATCACAGAGATGTCAGAACCGAAGAATGAGAAAGAAGTCGAAGCATTCCTTGGGAAAATCCAGTACATCAGTAGGTTCATTGCCAAGTTGACATCAGTGTGTCAGCCTATCTTCAAGTTCTTAAGAAAAGATCAACCGGTAAAGTGGAATGAGTAGTGTCAAGTAGCATGAGCTACTTATCAGCGGATGGCCACTACCTTATTTCATGACTTGATTCACAAAGAGATTGAAGTGTATGTGGTTGACATGATGGTGAAATCAGAAACCAGACTCGGGCATATAGAAGCACTGGAGAGGTTCGTTCAGAGAGTTGACAAGTACAACCTGCGGCTGAATCCCAAGAAGTGTGTGTTTGGGGTAACATCAGGAAACCTACTGGGACATACAGTGGGAATAGGAGGAATTGAGGTAGACTTTGAAAAGATCAAAGCAATCACAGAGATGCCAGCACCGAAGACTAAGAAAGAAGTCAGAGCATTCCTTGGGAAAATCCAGTACATCAGTCAGTTCATTGCCAAGTTGACATCAGTGTGTGAGCCTATCTTCAAGTTGTTAAGAAAAGATCAACCGGTAAAGTGGAATGAGCAGTGTCAAGTAGCCTTCGATAAGATCAGAGAGTACTTGGTAAAGCCTCATGTGTTGAAACCTCCGAGATTGGGCAGACCTTTAATATTGTATTTGGCCATAAAATCAGAAGCACTGGGGGCAATATTGGTACAGGCAGATGAGACAGGGGTAGAACATGCAGTTTACTATCTGAGTAAGAAGATGCTCCCGTATGAGGCTCGATCTCAGGAAGTAGAGAAGATTTGTTTGGCAGTAGTATGGGCATCCAGAAAATTACGCCATTACTTCCAATCTTACAAGATCCAGGTAGTGGCAAAGGAGAATCCTTTGAAATATCTGCATGCAGTGCCTTCGCTAGTGGGAAAATTGGGCAGATGGTTAGTGTCGCTGACAGAGATTGACATTGAGTACCTCACTTCTAAAGTGGTCAAAGGGCGAGCAGTAGCAGAGTTTCTGGCATTGCAACCTTTTGAAGAGGATCAATATAAGTTTGAATTTCCAGATGAAGAGATCCAAGCAATAAAAGTTCAGAGATGGAAAATGTATTTTGACGGAGCAGTGAATTACAAGGGAGCCTGAATTGGGATTGTGATAGTGACCCCCGAAGGAGAGACTTTACCTTTGGCCAAAAGGTTGACATTCAGAGTAACAAACAACATGGCCGAGTATGAAGCATGTGCTTTTGGTTTGACTGCGTTGATAGCCTTGAAGGCCGAGAGTGTGGAAGTCTACGGAGATTCTATGTTGGTAGTCCAACAGATGCGAGGAGAATGGGAATTGAAAGAAGAACGGTTGAAACCTTACCTCTTTTACCTCAGAAAGTTGGCACAGGTTATCCCTGATTATAAGTTTCAGCATTTGCCAAGAGAAGAGAATCAAATGGCAGATGCATTGGCTACACTTGCAGTGACTTGGGAAAATCCAGAAAAGTTAGTGATGAGACCGTTGATACTGACAACAGCAAGAAGACCTATTTATGAGATAGAGAGAATTCTGGAAATAGAGGTCGATGACGGTAAACCTTGGTATCATGACATTCAGAGGTATCTGGAACATGGGGAACTCCCAGAGGGAGCAGATAGAAAAGACAGAATAGCCATTCAGAAGTTAGCTTCCCAGTATGTGATTTTGAAAGGGGAACTGTACAAGAGGCAAGAAACGGTATTCAGTTGAAGTGTTTGAGAAAAGAAGAAGCTCATCGGGTAATGGAAGAAGTACACGCCGGGGTATGTGGTCCACACATGAACGGGTTGAATCTGTCCCGCAATATAGTGAGACAAGGTTTTTACTGGTTGACCATGGAGACAGACTGTGCGAAGATGATAAAGCAATGTCATAATTGTCAGGCACACGGTAATTTGAATCATTTGCCGCACACAGAATTGTATGGGTTGTCAGAGCAGTGGCCTTTCTCAGCATGGGGAATTGATATGATTGGAGAGATTCGACCAAATGCATCGAATGGGCATCGCTTTATAGTAGTGGCAGTAGACTACTTCTCGAAATGGGTGGAAGCCGAATCATTCCGCAATGTTACAGCAAAGCAGATGGCAAAGTTTATAGCTCGGAATCTCATTTGTCGGTACGGTATGCCGCACCATGTAGTGACGGACAACGGAGTTCAGTTCTAGGGAGGAACGAAGGCAATGCTACAGAAATACGGGATAAGCCATCACAAGTCATCGCCGTACAGGCCGCAAGCAAATGGGGCAGTTGAGGCAGCCAACAAGACTATAAAGACGATTTTAGCCAAAATGACAGAAAACTACAGACATTGGGCCAACAAACTACCGTATGCTTTGTGGGGATACAGAACATCAGTAAGAACAGCAACAGGGGCCACGCCTTACTCTTTGGTCTATGGAATGGAAGCAGTATTGCCAGTGGAAGTGGAAATACAGTTTATGAGGGTATTAGCAGGGGCATAGTTACCGGAACAAGAATGGGCCGCACAGAGGTTTGATCAGTTAGCACTGCTGGATGAGAAGAGAACGAAGTCTTTGTATCACATGCAGTTGTATCAGAAGAGACTAGCCCGAGCATTCAACAAGAAGGTACGCCCCACCAAGATCAAAAAGGGTGATTTGGTACTTAAGCAGTCGAGGCCGTCGACGACAGATCCGAGAGGAAAGTTTAGGCCTAACTAGGAAGGACCTTACATAGTGCAGAAAGTAATGGGAAATGGAGCAGTGAGACTGTCAGACTTGGAAGGGAATGAGTTCACCGAGCCGATCAACATAGATAGATTGAAGCAGTACTTTGCCTAAGGAAGAAAAGACTGAGCAGTCATCAGGAAGATTGACGGAAGACCTAACCCAACGGAATAAGAAAATTATTCATGCATGCATACACGTAACATACCTTGCATTCTCTTCATGTTTGTTTTGTTTTGTGTTCGTAGGTTCAAAGGAGAAAAGAGGAAGCAGCAGAGATGAGCCAATCAAAACCAGCGTCAACGCAGTTTCAGTTTCGGGGGTGAGTCCTAGGGGGCAAGGCCCACATCAGCAGTTTTGGGGGGATGAGTCCTAGGGGGCGAGGCCCATATCAGCAGTTTCGGGGATGCGTCCCAGGGTTGTAACCCACTTCATCAGCGGTTGTGGGGATGCGTCTCAAGGTTGTAAACCATGTCACCAGCAGTTTCGGGGATGCATCCCATGGTCGTGACCTATATTGGCAATGTTATCGAAATGCGTCCCAAGGTCGAGGCCTCCGTTATCGGTTGCAGTTATCGGGATGCGTCCCAGGGTTGTTGGACCCCTGTATCGTTAGGTTTGGGATGCGTCCCAGGGTCGAGGCCCATATTTTTGTCAGCGATATTTGGATGCGTCCCAAGGTCGAGGCCCCCATTGTCGGTTGCAGTTATCGGGATGCATCACAGGGTCGTTGCCCCCTGCATCGTTAGTTTTGGGATGCGTCCCAGGGTCAAACCCACATTTTTGTCAGCGGTATTGGGATGCATCTCGGGGTCGAGGCCCCCATTGTCTATTGCAGCTATTGGGATGCATCCTAGGATCGAGGTCCACTACAACATCAAATCAGGTCGAGGCAACAGGCAAGTCAGAAGGCAGTTGGCGAGCCAGGTAAGTGAAAATGCATTGCATAACTTTGATAGGATTGTTCAAAGTCACACACTACACAAGTCCCATCAAAGTGGGGGCGACTGTAGGCATTGCATTTTTGCATGTGAGTCCCTATGATGAGTCTCATTTGGAGGCACTACCTTTTTAGTCGAGGAAGTTGCGGGAAACGGTCATCGGAAGGGAATCGGTATTTCGTTAAATTTTATCAGCTTGTTTAGCTCCAAGCTCACTCGTTGGACCTCCGTTTTAAAGCACCTTTAGCCTAAAAACACGCAAATCATTTAACCTTGGCCCAAACCCACTCACCAAGCCAACACAACACCTAACCCACCAAGATAAGCCCACACGCCCATCACCTTGGCCCACATGCCCAAGGCCCTTAAAATACAACCCAATTAAATAAAATATTAATTAAATAATATACCAAATTAAATAAAACATTAAATACAATCATGCCTAATTAAAATCAATCAACAAAATATTATTCATATTAAAAATATTGTATTCCTAACTTAAAAACTATTATGCCTAAACAACACAAATTAAATATATTGACTTCCTAAATTGAACTAATTTTGTCCCCCCTCAATCTTAGGATTTCCTTGTTTGACACTAAATCAAATCGCCCTTAAATGACAAATCCCTTTCTTTGTCAAGCAAGGAGTAGCCCTACCCCTTTTGCCTATGAAAAACCAACCTCTTCCAACCCTTGCGGTCTCTCTCACTCACACGCATACATCAAGAAAAAAGCCTCTTACTCACATGCATACAACAAGAAAAAAGCCTATTGATTCACTCATACAACAAGCAAAAATTTATCTTTTCCTCCTACACCGTTAGCCGAAAATCACAGCCCCATAAACCCCTCCATTTCCGAAAACATTACAACCTGAAACACCACCGAAATAGGCCCTATACAGCAGCCCCAAAATAGCCCCTAAATCACCTAAACCAGTGACAAAAAAACTGCACTTTTAATCCCTAAAATAATAACTAAAAAACTGCACTTAAAGCCTTTAAAAACACCAAAAACAGTAGCCTAAAACACCAAAAATAGTGACCAAAATATAGCAGAAGTACAGCAGCGAAACAGCAGCGAAATGGAGTCAAAATAGTAGCTTGAGCAGCGAAAGAGCGAGGAAAAATGCAAACCAGTGAACCATAAGAGTTGCAGAGCTTTCACCCTTCCGATCACCATGAAACGCGAGTCCGAGAGTCAAAGAAAAAGGTTAGACTTGAGGGTATTCTTTCACATCCATTTTTCTGTTGTATTTTTATTATTTATTGAGTTTCGTTTGCATGATTATTGTGGAGTGAAACATGTTATGGCCCTTGAATAGATAGAAAATGCATGAATTGTAAAATGATGTATGTTGTGGCCCTGGAATAAAATGAAAAATGTGTCGCCTCACGTGGTATATAGGATGGAAACCCGGACATAAATTTCATAGCCGATTCCGAAAGGACGGTAGTATGATCTGTACTCGGGATACAACTCCACGTACCACTTGAGTAAATGGCAAATATTTCGTTTTATGTTGTTTTGATTTGTTTATTATTCGCTACTTGATTTTCGCATGTTATTTGTTTATGTAATTGTAGGCATTGTATTTTCGCTTGTGAAACCCGAAGATGAGTCTCAGTTGGAGGCACTACCTTTTTAGTTAAGGATATTGCGTGAAACGGAGGTCGGAAGAGGAAATTCAGAATAAGTACGTCATCAGATTCATTTCACAAGTTCACTATTTTCGTTCGTGCTGCGTCCGTTACTTCGTTCGAACGTCAAGCAGATTGCGGGCGTTCGTGTAGTGTTCGAAGGGGCGTTCGAACGGCGTCGGTATTTTTGGTTTTGTTGCTAGCCTCACACCCCAGCCCAATTAGCCCACCAAAGCCCATAAAACACATCCCAATTAATAAAACACATTTAAAACACATGGGAAATTAAATTAAATATTAATTAGATAATTTAATTGAATTAAATAAAATAATTAAACCATTTACCAATTAAATAAAACATAAAATATAATCATACTTAATTAAGACAAATCAAATATATTAACTTCCTAACTAAACAAAATCACATACTAAATTAAAAAGATGTCATGCCTAATTAAGACAAATCAAAGATATTGACTTCCTAATCTAAACCAAATTTGTCCCCCCTCAATCTTTGACTTTCCTTGCTAAACACTAAATCAAATCCCTTCCTTGTGAGACAAGGTGAAGCCCTAGCCATTCTCTATATAAACAACCCCTAACCAAGACATGATTCCCCTAGCTCATACACACAACTCACACGAAAATCACAGCAAGAACCTAGAAGTTCACGCATACTACAAAGAAATAACACAAAAATTCTCTTCATCTCCATCCCCTAATCACCAAAAATCATACCTCCATTTAGCAACCTCGTATCACCGAAAAACAAGCCCATACAGCAGCCCTAAAACACGCATACAGCAGCCCTAAAAACACACAAACAGCAGCCCTCCACCACCGAAAATTACAACCAAAAACCGAACTGCAGTAACATAAAAACTGCACTTATAATCCTTGAAAGAACCACACAAAACTGCACCAAAGACCCCAAAAACAGCAGCCATGCATGCCAAAACGGTGACCTGAACAGTGAGTGGAAAATACAGAGGAAACAGCAGCAAAACGGAGGCCAAATGGCAAGCAAAGCAATAAAACAGCAAGCCAAGACGCTAAACTAGTGAACCAGAGAAGCAGAAGAGCTTTACCCTTCCGATCTCCGCGAAACGTGAGTCCGAAAGTCGGCAAAAAGGTTAGACCTGAGGGTATTTTCCACACTCGTTTTCTATTTTTTTTTTTTTATTATTATTCATTGAGTATTGTTTGCATGATTGTTATGACAAAATGCATGTTGTGGCCCTTGAGTAGATAAATATGTATGAATCATGAAAAATTGTATGTTGTGGACTTGGAATAAAATAAAAGATGTGTCAACTCTCGCGGTATATCGGATGGAAACCCGGACATAAATTTCATAGCCGATTCCGAATGGACGGTAGTATGATCTGTACTCAGGATACAACTCCACGTACCGCTTGAGTAAACGGCGCCCTCTTCAGTTTTATGTTGCTTCGGTTTATTTATTTTTTTCGTTATTTGAATTCTGCATGTTACTTTTGTATGTATGATACAATCGAGCGCATGGGCTTAGTAAGTCGGATTAAAGGACCCCTAATTGGAGGGGTTAAATCCTTTACCACGATGCCTTATCGCGCCGGTTGATGTGTGTTCGGTTGAATGCAAGATATGTTCAATCGGGCATACCAAGTTTGATGTGATTGCCTTTATCTTTGTATGCATGATACGATCGAGTGCATGGGCTTAGTAAGTCGGATTAAAGGTCCCCTATTTGGAGGGGTTTAAATCCTTACCACGATGTTTTGCCGCTCCGGTTGGTGTATATTCGATTGGATGTGAGATGAGTTCAATCGGATACGTGAGGTCCCACATTGTGGATTTGTTTGTCTATGAATGTGTTGCATGCATCAGGTCTGGTTCCATTCGAACGCATTCTCGAATGCCACACGAACGCGAACCTTCTGTTTACCGTTCGAACGTGTTCTCGAATGCTACACGAACGCGCACACATTTTCTTAGTTTCATCATACATCATGTCTGGTTCCGTTCGAACGTGTTCTCGAACGCTATACGAATTTGAACCTTCTGTTTACCATTCGAACGCGTTATCACACGCTACGCGAACGCGCACGCATCTTTTTAGTGTTTCATGCATCAGGTCCGGCTCCGTTCGAACGCGTTCTCGAACGCTATACAAACGCGAACCTTCTGTTTACCATTCGAACGCGTTCTCGAACGCTACGTGAACGCGCACCCACTGAACTGAGTTATTTTCATCAGATTTCGTACATAATTGTCCCTAGTAGCTATTCCTTCGTATGATAAACCTGATTGTTTCTATGCATTATGCAAGATTGTGTAAGTGTCGTTCATCTGTATTCCCCACATGTATGAGTATAATGTGTTTATTAACTTGTATACTTGCCGTATGTTAATCTTTATGTATGCAAATTGAGACATAGATTACAGCTAATAGGCTGTATGCAAATTCGATATGTGTTACATGTAAATTTAGATGAACTTGTTGATGTATGCATGTGAATTTAGAAGCATGATACTCTTGGAAATAATTTGTTACTTAAACTTGATTAAATTATTACATAAATCCTTTCATTACAAGTGACATAAGTAAGGGACCATTCCGAACCCAACGGTTTGAGGTCTTCCCTTGCGAGGGGTGAGTGCGGCCTTAAATCTCATTTTCCTGGTTCACACCAGGTGGCGACTCCATTATTCTTCGGTTTAGTCCTCCGGACTATTCCGTACTCCCAACCAGGCCGTGAGCCTGGAACAGCATGCGTCGTCCAGTTCTTGTGTCCCACAGTTTGGCGAATCCACTAGGGATAGAGAATCGACCCTGAAATATTGTCTTGTAATGTTTGGATTTATGTTCTAATTGACCGTGTCTATAGTGGATAAAATGATGGTTTAATCAAGGGCATATTGAGGCTAGGTAATGGTTTGGTGTCTTTCTTCATTCACTACCTTCCTAGAAGGAAAAGCTGTGAAGGCACCTATATGGCCATCTACCCTTAGCCTATTGTGATGGACTAATTTGGAGGACTCGTTGTTTATTCCTGTCACCAAGCGATAAGAGCCTAAGAGGCTAGGGTACTTAAGAGAGCCTCGCTCCACCTTCCTCTGGGGAATCTACAACGGGAAATCCATTTGATAGTCAGTCACACACCATAGCTCATTGGCACGTACCTTAGTGTATAAAAAAGGGTGCGCTCACTTGGTCGCTTGAACCTTGATTGGGGAGACCTAGTTGTGGGCCATCCTTCGCCGATGAGAGCCTTTGTCTACACTCTGCGAAACCACCCATAGACCGGGATTGTATGGTTAAAGTAACAATTATTTCCTTGAGTATGAGCTTGTGGACCATCCTTATTTAGATGCAGTTGGACTATTGTCAGAAATGCGGACTTGCTGGGCCATTTAAACTGGGGCGAGTTCGTACCTTATGACTACTAGGCCCAAAGCTTCTGAAATGTTGATGGGCCTACGTAGAAATTATTACTTTATGTTTGCATTATCTTTTATTCTTGTGTTTGGGAACATCGTCGTTTGGATCCATTTGGACCATTTGTCATGGGATATGGGCTTGTTGGGCCATTTAAACTGGGAAAATAACGTATTTTATGACGACAGGGGCCAAAAGCTTCTAAGTGTTGATGGGCCACTTTGTGCTTGTGTTCGGAACATTACCATTTGGATTTAGTTGGGCTCCTTGCCATGAGATGTGAACTTGTTGGGCAATTTAAACTGGGACGAGTTCACTCCTATGACAGTTAGCCCAAAAGTTTCTAAAATGATAACGGGCCGATTTGTTTGAGAATTTTAGTTGATGTAGTATGTTATATATGTTACATGCATCTCATGCACCTCATACATACATATATCATGTTAACACCATCTATGTCTTAAAAAGACATCATATATACCGTTTTGGGTTAGAGAAGAGACAAGGCTCATTAAAAGAACAGTAACAGTCATGAGTGAATCTGGTAATGAGGTATCCCGTATGGATCAGTTAGAGAACAGTCTCGCCAAGGTCACTGAACAGTTGCAAGCTTTGACTACTGCTGTGGCTGGTATGGCTGTGCCCCGTGCTGGGGGAATTTCTGAGAATGTGAGGCGTGAGGAGCCTCCAAATGAGTTGGGGGATGATATCCCCACTTTTGATGATGATATGGCAGAGTATGCAGCAGGCAGAGTATCTGGGTCTCAGGCAGAGTTACAGAAACTTCGGGATCAGGTTGAGTCAGTTACCCGCAAGATGAGGGGTAAGAATGAGGATTTGCTGGATTATGACACACTGACTTTCGAGGAACAGTTGCCGGCACAGTTCAAGATGCCTGATATGGCTAAGTTTAACGGGAATGGGGATCCAAGGGTGCATCTCCGACAGTTTGTATCAGTCATGAGTTCAGTTGGCTTATCTCAGCGCCAAGTGCAGAAAATGTTTGGAATGTCGCTTGAAGGAGCTCCCGTGGTGTGGTACCACAGTTTGGAGAAGAAAGTGAAGGAAGATTGGAGGGAGTTGGCTGATGCTTTCCTGAAGCAGTATGTCACTGACCTAGAGATCGATCTGTCACTCCGTGATCTGGAGAATGTTAAGCAGAAATCAGAGGAGAGTTTTAAGGAGTACGTGGACCGGTGGAGGGGTCAGTTGTTGAAAATACAAACTAGGCCCTCGGAGAAGGACCAGATTAAAATGATCATCAAGGGCACCAAGCCCTCCATCTATGGGAAGCTAAGGAGGATGACCTCAATGATTACTGATTTTCGGCAGTTGAGGGAAACTGTCATGGATATTGAGGAAGAAGAGGCCGAAAAAGAAAAATTCTATGGTCTGAACAGGAGGCCCATTAGGGGGACATCGGGAACAAAGCCCGTTTCTGCTGAGATTGCCGCTATCCGGAACTGGAGATTCTCCAACTTGGGTAGGCCCTTGTCCAAAGTATTGGAGAAGTTGAAGAGACAAGGACTTCTGTCACCCCTAGAAGCCAAACCATTACCCAATCCCCCACCATCACATTATAACCTAAGTCTTTACTGTCACTTTCACCAATAAAAGGGCCATGACACTGACAATTGCGCCCGACTCCGCCATGAAATCCAAGACCTGATAGACTCCAAGAAAATACCTGACCCAGAAACAGAACAGCCTGACACACACAGAAACCCCTTACCCAACTACCGTGCCGTACCACCACCAGCCTATATGATCAATTTTGGCCTCCCAGATGACCTTGTCCTAAAATCCTTTCACTTTCAAGCCTTTTGCCTGGGAATCTGGGATAGTACTAGTGAAGATGAGACTGAGAAGGGAAAAAACTTTTGGCTTGATTTCTCTAGCAGTGATGAGGAAGAAGTAAGGGGAATGACGCGCAGTGGTCGTTTCTATAATGATATTCCGGAGAAGGGTAAGGAAGTTTTGACATATGGTAGAGAAGTGGTTGAGACTGCAGAAAATACTGAGGGGGATATAGTGTTGAGGCAATTGAGGAAGACTAGAGCACAAGTGAGTATCTGGGAACTGTTATGTGCATCTCGGGAGCATAGGCATGCCATGGTTGAGGCCTTGAGCAAGATTATGGTACCGGAAGACGCCAACCCTGTAATGTTTGTTGGTTCAGTTTAGAAAGAAGCTTTGCAGATATCTTTTTCTGAGGATGAACTCCTGGCGGAGGGAAGAAATCATAATAGGCCTCTATTTATCAGGGCCGAGGTGAGGGGCAAGAGAACTTCATGTGTGATGGTGGATGACGGTTCGTCCATCAATATGTGCCCGCTGAAAATTCTGGCGAGATTGGGTATGAAAGCAACAGACTTGGACCCCTCCAGCATGACTATTAAAGCTTATGATGGATGTAAAATGTGAGTCGAGGGTACTTTTGTGGCTATGGTCAAGGTAGGCCCTATTGAAGATGAAGTTGAGTTTACAGTGTGGACATCCTAGCCATTTTTGCCTTGTTGTTAGGAAGGCCTTGGTTTCACAAAATTGGGGGCGTGCCTTCCACTTTACATCAGATGATCAAATTCCCGTATGAGGGAGAAGTTGTTACTATCCGGGCTGAGGTAGATAATGTCGTAGCTGCCTTGGAGATACAACCTTTCACAAGGTTTCAGGTGTCAGCTACTTTTGAGGAATGGGTGGATCCTAGGGTGGCTAGGATCATGAAAAAATGAAGTTTGAGCCGGGTAAAGGTTCAAAATTAGATTTCAGAGGACAGACTACTCGGAAAGGTTTGGGGTACAATCTGATGAAGAAAAACCGAAGGTCAAGAAAAAAGGCCTGAAACTGATGGAGGAGTGTTTTGTGAAAGCTTCAGGATATCAAGGGGAGCCTGAACCTGTGGAAGTTAATGGAATTGTGGTACCTGGGTTTGAGATCTTCCAGGATATGTTGGGTAAGAAGCTGATAGTTGAAGAAATTGTGGGGAAAAAAGAAGAGATTGGGAGGAGGAAAACTACTGAAGTTAGAGAGCCTGACTCTGGGAGAGGACGAAAAGCCTGAGGAAAACCTGGTTGCAGAGGAAGAAGTGTTATAGATGATGAAGACATTTACCTTCCTGATTTGTTTGAATGTACTTCTGCATTATCCAATAATAAAGACATCTATTTTGCTTACTTACCTGAGTCATTTCCATTTACTCTGCACGAATCAAGCATATTTGACATCAGTTCGGCCAGAACTACTGCATTTAACTTGGGTACACTTGAGAACCCAAGAAATTCTGATTGCAAGTGAAGTTACCTCTGAAGAGAGGGAGAAACTAGAAAAGTGTTGGTCAGATATGCCAAAGTGTTTGCTTGGTCTATGAGGACATGCATGGGTAGACAGAAACATTGCCGACACACAATACCAACTTATCCGAATATGAGGCCAGTAGTAAAACAGAAACTCCGACGGATGAGACCAGAATGGGCTGAGAAAGTAAGAGAGGAAGTTAAGAAACAGATAGATGTGGGGTTCCTGGAAGTATTAAAGTATCCTGAGTGGTTGGCTAATATAGTGCCGGTGCCAAAGAAAGACGGGAAGGTCAGAATGTGTGTAGACTACAGAGATCTCAACAAGGCTTGTCCGAAAGATGATTTTCCTCTACCGCATATAGATGTTCTGGTTGATAGTGGGGCTTTATCTGCCATGTATTCATTTGCAGATAGATTTTCAAGTTACAATCAGGTCCTCATGGCTGAGGAAGACAAACATAAGACTGCATTTGTTACTGAGTGAGGTACTTATTGTTACAAGGTTATGCCGTTTGGGCTTAAGAATGCGGGGGCTACTTATCAGCGGATGGCCACTACACTTTTCCACGACTTGATGCACAAAGAGATTGAGGTGTATGTGGATGACATGATGGTGAAATCAGATACAAGAGTTGGACATATTGAAGCACTGGAAAGGTTCCTTCAGAGAGTTGACAGATACTACTTGCGGCTTAATCCCAAGAAATGTGTGTTTGGGGTGACATCAGGGAAATTTCTTGGTCATACAGTGGGAATGGGCGGAATAGAGGTAGACTCTGAGAAGATCAAGGCAATCAGAGAAATGCATGCACCGAAGACAGAAAAAGAAGTCAGAGCATTCTTGGGGAAGATTCAGTACATCAGTCGGTTCATCGCCAAGTTGACGTCAGTATGTGCCTATCTTCAAACTGTTGAGAAAAGATCAGCCAGTGAGATGGAATGAACAGTGTCAGACAGCCTTCGAAAAATCATAGAATACTTGGTAAAGCCTCATATTGAAACCTCTGAGACCGGGTAGACCTTTGATATTGTATTTGGCTATAGAATCAGAAGCACTGGGGGCAATGATGGTACAGGCAGATGAGACAGAGGTAGAGAACATGCAGTTTACTATCTGAGTAAGAAAATGCTCCCGTATGAGGCTCGATATCAGGAAGTTGAGAAGATCTGTCTCGCAGTGGTAGGGCTTCCAGAAAAACGGCATTATTTCCAGTCATACAAGATCCAGATAGTGGCCAATGAAAATCCTCTGAAATATCTTCATTCGGTGCCTTCACTAGTGGAAAATTGGGCAGATGGTTGATATTGCTGACAGAGTTTGACATTGAGTATCTCACCTCCAAAGTGATCAAAGGGCGAGCAGTAGCAGAGTTTCTGGCATTGCAACCTGTTGAGGGGGATCAATATAAGTTTGAATTTCCAGATGAAGAGATCCAAGCAATAACAGCCCAGAGATGGAAGATGTATTTTGACGGAGTAGTGAATTACAAGGGAGCCGGAATTGGGATCGTGATAGTGACCCCCGAGGGAGAGACTTTACCTTTGGCCAAGAGGTTGACATTCAGAGTGACTAATAACATGGCCGAGTATGAAGCATGTGCTTTGCTTGGTTTGACAGCATTGGTAGCCTTGAAGGCCGGGAGTGTGGAAATCTACGGAGATTCTATGTTAGTAGTCCAGCAGATGCGAGGAGAATGTGAATTGAAAGAAGAACGATTGAAACCTTACCTTTTTTACCTCAGAAAGTTGGCACAAGTTATCCCCGAGTGTAAGTTTCAACACTTACCGAGAGAAGAGAATCAAAAGGCAGATGCATTGGCTACACTTGCAGCAACTTGGGAAAATCCAGAAAAGTTAGTGATGAGACCGTTGATACTGACAACAGCAAGCAGACCTATTTATGAGATAGAAAGAATTCTGGAAGTTGAGGTCGACGACGGTAAACCTTGGTATTATGACATTCAGATGGATCTGGAACATGGTGAACTCCCGAAGGGGCAGGCAGAAAAGACAGAATAGCCATTCAGAAGTTAGCTTCCCAGTATGTGACTTTGAAAGGGGAACTGTACAAGAGGCAAGCAAACGGTATTCAGTTGAAGTGTTTGAGAAAAGAAGAAGCTCAGCATGTAATGAAAGAAATACACGCCGAGGTATGTGGTCCGCACATGAACGGGTTGAATCTGTCTCGCAAGATAGTGAGACAAGGTTTTTATTGGTCAACCATAGAAACAGACTGCGCGAAGATGGTAAAGCACTGTCATGACTGTCAAGCACATGGTAATTTGAATCACTTACCGCACACAGAGTTGCACGGGTTGTCAGAGCCGTGGCCTTTCTCAGCATGGGGGATTGATATGATTGGGGAAATTTGACCGAATGCATCAAATGGGCAGTAGATTACTTCTCGAAGTGGGTGGAAGCAGAATCATTCCACAATGTTGTAAGAGTTCAATCAAGGTCCCAAGGATCACAAACAAAGCATAAAAACCACATATGAACACATCAAAGGAGGTGGCGGAATCAACTCACATTGAATTCGGTTTTGATGGATGAAGAACAAGATGCGTTTTTGGCTCCCTCCAAGTCACGGCAGTAGCTTCATCTTGCAGTGGGCTGTGCGATTTGGACTGGTTTGGATCCTCCAAGATTCGGCCATTGTTGAGCACCATGGAAGCTCAAAGCTTCAAGCTCCAAATAATCCAAGCACATGAATTCGTTTCCCTATCACCTAAGTATAACCCATGTGTGTGTGCTAGCACCATCATCTTCCATTTTGCTTCTCAAATGTTCGGTCAAACCAGAACAAAAATGAAGAAGAATCGGCAGTGATGCCGTGAAGAAGAGAGGAAGAAAAAGAGGAGAGGGAGAGAAAAATCGTGTACTCTGCATGTGAGAGAGAGAAGAAAAAGGTTTTTATATATTTCTTTTTTATTTCTTTACCAAGTAAATTAAAATAAAACATATATATCTTACCTTTTTAATTCAAAAGTCAAAAGTTAAAACAATAAAGCTTTTCATCATTTCAACTTTTAACTTTAAGTCACATCACATCTATTCACTTTAATAAAGTGACATATTGTCAAGTCACATCACTCAAAGTGACAATTGATTTGACGATTGACGCGACTAGCGATTTGACGCTTGATGTGACTCGCGTGCCGCGCTCGAATTCGAAATGCGAATGCGCTCGCAATCACTCTCGGGCTCGGGTTCGCTAATTCCAAATTAACAAATTTTCCGTCGCGTCGTAATTAAATGATTACGCCTAGCGAATTCACTATTCACGTCGCTAACGAATTAATTCTAAATTAACTCGTTCGCCCGAATTAAAATCTAATTTTAATTCCGCGTCGAAATCCAATTTCGATTAATATATCAAATATATTAATTTATCGATTAATACGTCATCGGTGAATCTTCAGGAAGCGACCCATGAGATCTCCGGATATGTTGGCTGTAAATACGATCGTCGGACTGTCCGAACACGTAAGTACCTCGTACTACGTTTATATCGATTTACAAGACAAGGTTGGCTTCTAGCAAAGCGCCATGCCTACCCAATTCTCCAGAAATATTCTTACAGGAATATATAGATATGTATCAAGCGTAGAATACCGTAGTATTGTGTATATCGGCCCATTATCGGATAATCACGTGCTAGGGCTGGGGCTGGATAAGTGTCTGCCCCGTCCGAAACACATGTCGGATGTCTGGTAACATAGTCTCTATAATCGGATATACATGACCTGGTCACAATATCCCGATTGGTTGCGCAACACTCAAGAGCACTAGTACCGTATCCTGCGTGACATCATCTCCAAATGACTGAAGTGACACTTCCATCTTGACATCACACCCAATACACTACGACTCTCTGATAAACCCAGAAGTGGTGTACACAGAACCGGTTAAAGCCCCTACCACCAAGACCAAAGTTTATCGATTATCGTAAGTATTAGCGATGCAAGTCTCAGGTTAAGACTATACACACCTACCTCGATTTCGGCCTCCCATAGACACATAGTCATAATACCAATGGGATTCCGATGGGTCTATCCAGAGCGAAGCTGTTTCCCGTACCATCGGTGAAACCGACCTCCTATCGCACTTGCATAAGTATCCAATACTTATATATATGAGAACTATGCCGTTGTGCCCTCACAAACGCGCACAAGTGCAATACTAGCCTATTCCGCATTATCGATGTCCAGTCTCGATAATACTACGGCTAGGGATATTTAATGATTAAACCTTCGGGGACTGATACTGTCTCATATCATTCTCAGTCCAGGTACTAATCATAGGGACCTCTCTTCATTTATATATCTATGGTGATCTAATCACAAATGATGAGAGTGCAATTTCCTTATTACATAGTTAATTTGCTACAACAACACAATGATCTGTGCAAATAGACGCTATGGGTCATATTATCCAACAATCTCCCACTTGGCACATAGCCAGTCACTCGAGTGTCTAACACCCGAACTATGTACAATTCGCTCAAATTGCTGAGGAAAGGTTTTCGTCAGCGGATTTGCTTAATTATCGTCTGACGCGATTTACACGATCATCACACATCGCCACGATGTATGATCCGAACGAATCAGATGATATAGAAGTATATATCTGGATCGTCGATGAGACCTTTAATTCTTTAGCCTGTGCTGACGCCTAGCTCAGCTGCTAACAGAACTATATCTAATCTAATTAGATTTATTATCGATCCAAATGGCTTCTATTGCTGCTCAGCTGCAGCAATAATCCGCATTTGTTGTTAATTCGGCAACAGTTATCTTGCTAGGAAGATTTCCAGCTCACTGTCCCAGTGTTCAAACTTTATAGTACCGCAGTATTTACCGGTTTGGAAACTTGCAGCAGTGATCCCAGTCACTTCAAGTTCTCCATCTCCATAGTTTAAGATAGCATCTTTAGTTCTCTCAGATACTAACAGATGTTCTTAATCTTCAATCCAGTGACTATCACTTGGATTGACCCGATTGTGACTCCATATGCCCGAAGCGTATGAGACACCAATACAAGTACATTTTAAATGTACAATTTCCCAGAGAGTGTTAACAACTCCAAATCTGCCCAGTAGATCTTTATTCCTTGAATAAAGGTTGTTACTCCCCAGAATTCTACGGAGAATTTCTATGAAAGCCAAGCTTTCGACAATAGCTTTATGGGAATTTTTTACTGTCAGTGCGCCCTCCCACTAACCTCCTTATATACACAAGAATTATTTCGTTTTGAGTTAAATCATAAACCATTATGATTATTTCAAAACGTCAGTTCCAAGAACCTATGCTTGCTTCAATCCAAACATGGATTGAATAATCCGCAAACCTTGTTTGTCGGTTATACAAAATCGTCAGAATGTTGTAAACATTCTCCAAAAGGTTTCCTTTTCAGGAAAGCGCTTTTGATTTGTAACTGACACATTTCATAAATGAAATATGCAGTTATCAACAAGCATCTTCAAAATGGATTTACCATGGCAACAGGTAAAAGGTTGAACCGTTATTAACACAATGTTGATAACGATACCTTTCCGTCAAAAGCCCAGCTTTGTACGTTGGTATGTTGCCTACCATGTATGTCTTCCTTGAAGACGTTTAATGTACCATAGGCACAATGCCTCGTGGTACAACAACTAGTATCCAAAATAGTTGTTAACATGGAATCCATTTTCGATTCATGGCACTTTGCCATAATAGGGAGTCGATACCTTGTATCACTACCTCATACATAATCAGTTGGTGTACCTAAAAGATTAAGATCTTTATGAGGTGAGATCAGAAACCCATACCCCAGGTTGTTTTCTGACTCTCTCTGATCTACGCGGTTTCTTGTGTTTTTGAAGATTAATGGTATAGTTTCATCATAGATGAACTATTTGTGTTCCATTATGGACTTCGTGCCTTGAATAGTATTACTCTGATTTTCATCGAGTATCACTATCCTCCCACTGACCACTGCATATCGGTATTCCTCTCAGGAAAACCGCATGGTGAGCAACAATCACATTGTTCTCATGTGAGATGTATAAGTACTATACTTATGGTTTCCCATAGGATAACCTATATTGGCACTTATCCAATTTGGGTCCTTAGTTTGGTATCATCCAAACGTCATGCCTGGCATACCCAAATTATCAGGAATGAGAAACCTTGTTTCTTCCCTGTTCATATCCTATATGATATCTGTCAAACAGATTTATATGGAACCTTATTCTAAATAAGTTTTGCACTGTTAATACATATCCTATTGAAGGAAACAATAGCTCAGAGCGACTCGTGATAAACCTTATCATGTCCAACAAAATTCGGTTTTAGTTCGGACACACCGTCTAACTGACGTGTCTCGTTTAATTGTGTCCTAGACAACAATGCCATAAATAAGTCTCTATTGATCAAATCAATTTGAGCTATTTATTTGTCATTTATATGTTTGAGATTTTATTATATTCAAAATATAAATTCTGTTATTTACATCTAATGTATTTATCTCAGTATCATCTTTATATAATAAACACTTTAGTGTTTTAGAATATAAAGGTTCACCCGCAGTGGGTTAAACACTGATAAAGAGATAATGTTTCTAGTCAAACTAGTTACATTATAACAGTTCCTAATTTAAGTACACACCCCAGGTTAGTTCCTAAACTTAGGTATCTACGGTCGAAACAGCGACTTTCGTCCCGTTTTCGATTCGCAGAGGAATCTCAGCTTGAAGTCAGTATCCTGCTCAAAGCAGATTCTGAATATCAATACCTATATATTATGTACCACACTAAGTATTTAAAATCTAATTTCAATACTAGCTGTGAACATAACTAAGACAAATATTTTTAAAGTTAGAGCCTCGCCCTTTCTTTAATTCCTTCGTGTCTTCCATATCCAAATGGTAGTCACTTTGGGATATGTCAATTATCCTTTTCAATATTTTAGGAACCTTAGGCCAAGCCTTGGGTTTTGGAATATCGAAACGATGTGCACCTCGTGCAACATGCCCAATTGCAAACTTTGACTTTTCTCCACTAGAATAGTCAATTAATTCTCCAAGAATTATTAATTGCAATTTTAATACTTTTAAATCTAAAGATAGATTTATTATAAGTATATTAATTAAGCATTAAAGTCATCATCACATAAATCTTCCAAAGATTTTATGCTCTACTATTTGCTTAATTTTGGGCTTAAGGTATAATAAGTTATTTTATCAAATAAAGTAACCTATTATTTATTCCCAATTTGAAAATTAAATCATTTAAAATATTTTAATCCTAGATTATATTTTAAATATTCAACTTTTCAATTTTATCTTGATTACAATAGTCCAACTATTTAATCAACGATTAGTGGTACTTTATATATTAAATGATTATAATAGTCCACTATATAATCAAATATAATCCAAATTAATTAACCTCAATTACATTGATTACTATAATCCAATTATAAAATCAACTGTAAACTGAAATTAATTAATTCAAATATATTGATTAATATAATCCAATTATATATAATCAAGTATAATACAGTCCAACTGTTCATTAAAACAACAATTTAAATATTAGTCTAACTAATATTTAATCTAATGACGAAATAAAATAAATAAATGAGCGTGTTTAGCGAGTATTCGAACGAATGTTGCAAATTCAATACTTGCCTCCCACTATTTTTCGTCGAGTCCTCTAACCCTCTGTCGAGTACTCGGGAAACCGTGTTTCCTAGTGGGCTAGGATCCCGTTAAATATCACACAATCTTGACTTTGGCCAACAAATTGTATGATAATTAACTAGGTAGATCTCGAAGATCAATTGGATCTCATCCAACTCCTAGATCCAGTAGGTGGACATCCAAGTCCCAAACATATATCTTATATATGCCTATACATCGAATGTATACCCTAACCTTTTCCTCTGAATCAACTAGGCCTTGGCTTTGGCACAACAAACCTAGTGATCCCAGTCAAGCGCGGACCCATTGACATGGAAGCTTCGTAATCAATGTCAATGGACAAGAAGTGGTCTTGACTTTGGCCAACAAACCACAACTTGGACACGACACCGATATGGAACAAAGCCTCGTGATTAAAACACATCTTTGATGGACAAGGGCTTGACTTTGGCCAACAACCCCTGCCAATCTCGGATCTTGAGTAAGAATCACTCAATGGAAGGAAAAACGCATGATATTTAACGAGGGTTTTTCGCGTGCAAATTGGCTACCAATTTAATTATCTTTGTTAAGGTCTTATCATCATACACCCTTAAGCATGCATTCTAAACACATAATAAAGCGAGTATGAAATAAAATAATAATGATATGCGGATGGATATTTTACATTGATCCTAGATCAAATTCTCACTTTCTCTCTCCCGCTAGCACTTGTATTACTTCTACTCTACCGTTACACTACACTTCTAAGAAACTCTTTTCTATGGAGGGGAATAGGTGAGAAGAGAATACAAAGAAATAGGAGATAAGGCTGGACACGCAGGTCCAATTAATAAATCAAATTTATTACAATTTCCAAAATCGCCCAACCCGACTAATATCCATCCGATATACATTATTCAAACATCACAACCATGTTTCATACAAGCATGTTATCAATCAATCAATCAAATTAATTAATCTTGATTATTAGTGATCATTCAATGTTCAAACAAAGATTTGATTTTGTTCGAGTCAAACTCGTATTGCAAACACGTACTCAAAGTACAATTTCTACGAATTAAATTAAATTACATAATTAAATCCAATTTAATACGTATTTAATTCTAATTCATTATTTAATTCCAAATTAAATATTACACTTTTATTAACGAACCTTTACTACTTAAATTCCAAATTTAATCGCAACGGGTCTCAAAGCCCGATTAACATCTAATGTTTTATTTAATTAAAGTCCAATGGGCTTTTAATTAATTTCTACAGGCGTGGACTTTTGGTCAACTCGGGTCAAACCGAACAACCAAAATCCAATCCGGGAGTTACCCCATAAGCCTTTAAATTAATTTTGGCCCATTAGGCCCAATTAAATAATTAAGGTCCATTAAGTCATAATTGGACCTTTTGGATTCGGTTTTGGGCCTAATTGGATCCAACCAATTTTGCCTAAACCCAACTTTGTTACAACAAAGCCCAAAAGCCCAATTACAACCTAACAAGCACAAGCCCAATTTCCAAAATCAAGCCCAAATTAATTAACTTATAAAATTCCAAATTTCACAATTAATTAACCTAAGTGTAATACACAATCAATTACCCAATTAACATTTCTAAAATATCAATTAGCCTAATTAATCATGCACTTTAACAACCAAATAGTGTCCAACACAATTCAATTAAAATCAAACCCAATTAACACTATGCTATCAAGTCTCGGCAATTAGAGGTTTTTCAATTCGATTCGGTTTCAATCCAATTGAGTCCACAATCTTATATCCCAAATAACACAATTCATCCAATGAATTAAAACAAAAAATCACAATAATTTCATGTTCCTTAAGTTTCGGCCAAGCCACTTTAAAAGGGAAAAAATGTTCTAAATCAAAATTCAATCAAATTGAACTTCAAAACAACATTCACCAATTGTTTTAAGTCATCCAATGATCAAACAAAACAAAATTACCAAGACATTAGGTTCTTCCAATTTTCGGCCAAGCATCCAATTTGGGGAAAATTGAATCCAATTCAATTTCATGAAATTGATCACACACAATCTCAATTAAACATGTTCTAAGCATACTTAAACATCCAATTCAATTAAAACATGCTTAAACACATTTTACCCAATTTCAAGTTTCATTTCAACCTAAAGAATTGGGGAAAATTGATCTAATCTAATCCAATTTTCTTGAAATTGATCATGCACAACTTCAATTCAACCTCATTCAAGCATAATGCATCAAACAATTCAACCAAATCATGCCTAAATCGAGTTTACCCAAATTAAAGTTTTGACCAAAATAAGCAAATTGGGGAAAATCAATCCAATGAATTATTTATCAAATTGATTACATACAACTCAAATTCAATCATATATAATCATTCTCAAACAATCAATTTGACAGAATCAAGCTAAAATCAAAAAGCCCCAAATTTGCTCAAGAACCCTAATTCGGTTTTCATGCAATCAAAGCTCTAGATACCATTGTTGGAGTTCAATCAAGGTCCCAAGGATCACAAACAAAGCATAAAAACCACATATGAACACATCAAAGGAGGTGGCGGAATCAACTCACATTGAATTCGGTTTTGATGGATGAAGAACAAGATGCGTTTTTGGCTCCCTCCAAGTCACGGCAGTAGCTTCATCTTGCAGTGGGCTGTGCGATTTGGACTGGTTTGGATCCTCCAAGATTCGGCCATTGTTGAGCACCATGGAAGCTCAAAGCTTCAAGCTCCAAAATAAATCCAAGCACATGAATTCGTTTCCCTATCACCTAAGTATAACCCATGTGTGTGTGCTAGCACCATCATCTTCCATTTTGCTTCTCAAATGCTCGGTCAAACCAGAACAAAAATGAAGAAGAATCGGCAGTGATGCCGTGAAGAAGAGAGGAAGAAAAAGAGAGGGAGAGGAGAGAAAAATCGTGTACTGCTGCATGTGAGAGAGAGAAGAAAAAGGTTTTAATATATTTCTTTTTTATTTCATTTACCAAGTAAATTAAAATAAAACATATATATCTTACCTTTTTAATTCAAAAGTCAAAAGTTAAAACAATAAAGCTTTTCATCATTTCAACTTTTAACTTTAAGTCACATCACATCTATTCACTTTAATAAAGTGACATATTGTCAAGTCACATCACTCAAAGTGACAATTGATTTGACGATTGACGCGACTAGCGATTTGACGCTTGATGTGACTCGCGTGCCGCGCTCGAATTCGAAATGCGAATGCGCTCGCAATCACTCTCGGGCTCGGGTTCGCTAATTCCAAATTAACGAATTTTCCTTCGCTTCGTAATTAAATGATTACGCCTAGCGAATTCACTATTCACGTCGCTAACGAATTAATTCTAAATTAACTCGTTCGCCCGAATTAAAATCTAATTTTAATTCCGCGTCGAAATCCAATTTCGATTAATATATCAAATATATTAATTTATCGATTAATTCCAAATTAATCGTTCTCTCTCTTTAATTAATATTTTATCCCAGATAAAATATCTCCGCAATTAATCCCAGATTAATTTTCTCTCTCATCGAATTAATCCCAGATTAATTCTATCTCTCTCTTCTAATTAATCCCAGATTAATCAAAGTGCGAGTAATACGTCATCGGTGAATCTTCAGGAAGCGACCCATGAGATCTCCGGATATGTTGGCAGTAAATACGATCGTCGGACTGTCCGAACACGTAAGTACCTCGTACTACGTTTATATCGATTTACAAACAAGGTTGGCTTCTAGCAAAGCGCCATGCCTACCCAATTCTCCAGAAATATTCTTACAGGAATATATAGATCTGTATCAAGCGTAGAATACCGTAGTATTGTGTATATCGGCCCAGTATCGGATAATCACGTGCTAGGGCTGGGGCTGGATAAGTGTCTGCCCCGTCCGAAACACATGTCGGATGTCTGGTAACATAGTCTCTATAATCGGATATACATGACCTGGTCACAATATCCCGATTGGTTGCGCAACACTCAAGAGCACTAGTACCGTATCCTGCGTGACATCATCTCCAAATGACTGAAGTGACACTTCCATCTTGACATCACACCCAATACACTACGACTCTCTGATAAACCCAGAAGTGGTGTACACAGAACCGGTTAAAGCCCCCTACCACCAAGACCAAAGTTTATCGATTATCGTAAGTATTAGCGATGCAAGTCTCAGGTTAAGACTATACACACCTACCTCGATTTCGGCCTCCCATAGACACATAGTCATAATACCAATGGGATTCCGAGGGGTCTATCCAGAGCGAAGCTGTTTCCCGTACCATCGGTGAAACACGACCTCCTATCGCACTTGCATAAGTATCCAATACTTATATATATGAGAACTATGCCGTTGTGCCCTCACAAACGCGCACAAGTGCAATACTAGCCTATTCCGCATTATCAATGTCCAGTCTCGATAATACTACGGCTAGGGATATTTAATGATTAAACCTTCGGGGACTGATACTGTCTCATATCATTATCAGTCCAGGTACTAATCATAGGGACCTCTCTTCATTTATATATCTATGGTGATCTAATCACAAATGATGAGAGTGCAATTTCTTATTACATAGTTTTGCTACAATAACACAATGATCTGTGCAAATAGTGACGCTATGGGTCATATTATCCACAAATGTTACAGCAAAACAGATGGCAATGTTTATAGCTCAGAACCTCATTTGTCGGTATGGTATGCCGCATCATTAGTGACAGACAACGGGGTTCAGTTTCAAGGAGAGACGAAGGCAATGTTACAAGAGGTACGGGATAGGCCACCACAAGTCACCAGTACAGGCCACAGGCAAATGGGGCAGTTGAAGCAGCCAACAAGACTATAAAGACGATTTTAGCCAAGATGACAGAAAATTGCAGAGATTGGTCCGAGAAACTACCGTATGCTTTGTGGGGGTACAGAACATCAGTAAGAATAGCAACAGGGGCAACACCTTACTCTTTGGTCTATGGAATGGAAGCAGTATTGCCGGTAGAAGTGGAAATACAGTCTATGAGGGTATTAGCAGAGGCAAAATTACCGGAACAGGAGTGGGCCACACAGAGGTTTGATCAGTTAGCACTATTGGATGAGAAGAGAACGAAGTCTTTGTATCACATGCAGTTGTATCAGAAGAGACTAGCCCAAGCATTAAACAAGAAAATACGCCCCACCAAAATCAGAAAGGGTGATTTGGTACTTAAGCAATCAAGGCCGTCGACAACAGATCCAAGAGGAAAGTTCAAACCTAACTGTGATTGACCTTACATAGTGCAGAAAGTAATGGGAAATGGAGCAGTGAAGCTATCAGACTTGGAGGGGAACGAGTTCTCCGAGCCGATCAACGTAGACAGGTTGAAGCAGTACTTTGCCTGAGGGAGAGAAGACCGAGCAGTCACCATGGGAATTGGCAGAAGACCTAACCCAACGGAATAAGAAAATCATTCATACATACATGTAACATTGCATTCTCTTCATGTTTGTTTTGTTTTGTGTTCGCAGGTTCGAAGAAAGGAGAAAGCGACAGAAATGAGCCAAGCAGCGTCTGCGCAATTTCAGTTTTTGGGGATGAGTCCCAAGGGGTGAGGCACATATCAGCTTGGGGGCGAGACCCATATCAGCTTGAGGTCGAGGTATCCCTGTTGACAGTTGCAGTTCCGGGATGCGTCCTAGGGTCGAGGGCCCACTGCATCATCAGTTGCAGTTCCGGGCCGAGGTCCCCAGGGTCGAGGTACCCACTACATCATCAGTTCGAGGGCGAGGTCCCTATGGTCAGCGGTGTTGGGTCGAGGTGTCCCGTTGTCGGTTGTAGTTCCGGTCGAGGTGCCCAGGGTCGAGGTGCCCACTACATCATCAGTTCGAGGGCGAGGTCCCTATTGTCAGCGGTGTTGGGTCGAGGTGCCCAGGGTCGAGGTGCCCCCGTTGTCGGTTGCAGTTATTGGGATGCGTCCCAGGATCGAGGTCCACTGCAGCACCAACTTAGCTCGAGGCAGCAGACGAGCCAGGTAAGTGAAAATTCATTGCATAACTTTGATAGGATTGTTCAAAGTCACACACTACACAAGTCCCATCAAAGTGGGGGCGACTGTAAGCATTGCATTTTCGCATGTGAAACCCGATGATGAGTCTCAGTTGGAGGCACTACCTTTTTAGTTAAGGATATTGCGGGAAATAGAGGTCGGAAGGGGAAATTCAGAATAAGTACGTCATCGGATTCATTTCGCAAGTTCACTGTTTTCGTTCGTGCTGCGTCCGTTACTTCGTTCGAACGTCAAGCAGATTGCGGGCGTTCGTGTAGCGCTCGAAGGGGCGTTCGAACGGCGTCGGTATTTTCTGGTTTTGTTGCTAGCCTCACACCCAAGCCCAATTAGCCCACCAAAGCCCATAAAACACATCCCAATTAATAAAACACATTTAAAACACATGGGAAATTAAATTAAATATTAATTAGATAATGTAATTGAATTAAATAAAATAATTAAACCATTTACCAATTAAATAAAACATAAAATATAATCATACCTAATTAAGACAAATCAAATATATTAACTTCCTAACTAAACAAAATCACATACTAAATTAAAAAGATGTCATGCCTAATTAAGACAAATCAAAGATATTGAATTCCTAATCTAAACCAAATTTGTCCCCCCACAATCTTTGACTTTCCTTGCTCAACACTAAAACAAATCCCTTCCTTGTGAGACAAGGTGAAGCCCTAGCCATTCTCTATATAAACAACCCCTAACCAAGACATGATTCCTCTAGCTCATACACACAACTCACACGAAAATCACAGCAAGAAACCCTAGAAGTTCACGCATACTACAAAGAAATAACACAAAAATTCTCTTTATCTCCTTCCCCTAATCACCGAAAATCATACCTCCATTTAGCAACCTCGTATCACCGAAAAACAGCATATACAGCAGCCCTAAAACACGCATACAGCAGCCCTAAAAACACACAAATAGCAGCCCTCCACCACCGAAAATTACAACCAAAAACCGAACTGCAGTAACATAAAAACTGCACTTATAATCCTTGAAAGAACCACACAAAACTGCACCAAAAACCCCAAAAACAGCAGCCATGCACGCCAAAACAGTGACATGAATAGTGAGTGGAAAATACAGAGGAAACAGCAGCAAATGGAGGCCAAACAGCAAGCAAAGCAGCAAAACAACAAGCCAAGACGCTAAACCAGTGAACCGGAGAAGCAGAGGAGCTTTACCCTTCCGATCTCCGCGAAACGTGAGTCCAAAAGTCGGCAAAAAGGTTAGACCTGAGGGTATTTTCCACACTCATTTTCTGTTTTTTTTTATTATTATTCATTGAGTATTGTTTACATGATTGTTATGACAAAATGCATGTTGTGGCCCTTGAGTAGATAAATATGTATGAATCATGAAAAATTGTATGTTGTGGACTTGGAATAAAATAAAAGATGTGTCAACTCTCGCGGTATATCGGATGGAAACCCGGACATAAATTTCATAGCCGATTCCGAATGGACGGTAGTATGATCTGTACTCGGGATACAACTCCACGTACCGCTTGAGTAAACGGCGCCCTCTTTTGTTTTATGTTGCTTCGGTTTATTTATTTTTTTCGTTATTTAAATTATGCATGTTACTTTTGTATGTATGATACAATCGAGCGCATGGGCTTAGTAAGTCGGATTAAAGGTCCCCTAATTGGAGGGGTTAAAATCCTTTACCACGATGCTTTACCGCGCCGGTTGATGTCTGTTCGGTTGAATGCAAGATATATTCAATCAGGCATACCAAGTTTGATGTGATTGCCTTTATCTTTGTATGCATGATACGATCGAGTGCATGGGCTTAGTAAGTCGGATTAAAGGTCCCCTATTTGGAGGGGTTAAAATCCTTTACCACGATACTTTTCCGCGCCGGTTGGTGTATATTCGATTGGATGTGAGATGAGTTCAATCGGATACGTGAGGTCCCACATTGTGGATTTGTTTGTCAATGAATGTGTTGCATGCATAAGGTCTGGTTCCGTTCGAACGCGTTCTCGAACGCCACACGAACGCGAACCTTCTGTTTACCGTTCGAACGTGTTCTCGAACGCTACGCGAACGCGCACGCATTTTCTTAGTTTCATCATGCATCATGTCTGGTTCCATTCGAACGCATTCTTGAATGCTATACGAACGTGAACCTTCTGTTTACCATTCGAACGCGTTATCACACGCTACGCGAACGCGCACGCATCTTCTTAGTGTTTCATGCATCAGGTCTGGCTCCGTTCAAACGCGTTCTCGAACGCTATACGAATGCGAACCTTCTGTTTACCGTTCGAATGCGTTCTCGAACGCTAAGCGAACGCGCACCCACTGAACTGAGTTATTTTCATCAGATTTCGTACATAATTGTCCCTAGTAGCTATTCCTTCGTATGATAAACCTGATTGTTTCTATGCATTATGCAAGATTGTGTAAGTGTCGTTCATCTGTATTCCCCACATGTATGAGTATAATGTGTTTATTAACTTGTATGCTTGCCGTATGTTAATCTTTATGTATGCAAATTGAGACATAGATTACATGCTAATAGGCTGTATGCAAATTCGGATATGTGTTACATGTAAATTTAGATGAACTTGTTGATGTATGCATGTGAATTTAGAAGCATGATACTCTTGGAAATAAGTGTTACTTAAACTTGATTAAATTATTACATAAATCCTTTCATTACAAGTGACTCAAGTAAGGGACCATTCTGAACCCAACGGTTTGAGGTCTTCCCTTGCGAGGGGTGAGTGCGGCCTTAAATCTCATTTTCCTGGTTCACACCAGGTGGCGACTCCATTATTCTCCGGTTTAGTCCCTCGGACTATTCCGTACTCCCAACCAGGCCGCGAGCCTGGAACAGCATGCGTCGCCCAGTTCCTATGTCCCACCGTAATGATGAGATAAAGCGCATAGGCTTAGTAAGTGCGATTAAAGGTCCCCATTTTGAGAGGTTAAAATCCTTTACCACGATTCTTCGCCGCGCATGATAATGTAAATTCGATTGGATGTAAGATATGTTCAATCGGATACACGAAGTCCGATATCGTTGTCTTTACTTTTTATATATGTATTATGTTGTTTGCACATGGGCTTAGTAAGTGCGATTAAAGGTCCTCTATTTTGAGAGGTTAATATCTGTTACCACGATGCTTTGCCGCGCCGGATGATTTATATTTTATTGGATGTAAGATATGTTCAATCGGATACACGAAGTCCGATATCGTTGTCTTTACCTTTATATATGTATTGTGTTGTTTGCGCATGGGCTTAGTAAGTGCGATTAAAGGTCCTCTATTTTGAGAGGTTAAAATCTTTTACCACGATGCATCACCGCGCCGGATAATGTATATTCGTTTTCTTTATTTTTATATATATTATGTTATTAGCGCATGGGCTTAGTAAGTTGGATTAAAGGTCCTCCATTTCGAGGGGTTAAAATCTTTTACCATGATGCTTCGCCGCACCTTGTAGCCCATTATTATTTATTAGGTGTCATCTATTCATCCGTTCATGTATGTGTCATGTTGTTTACTACATTTTGGAGGTCACTGCTGTAACCCCGTTCGAGCGCGTTTCAGAACACCGCATGAACGCATGTTTTCTGTCTGCTCCTGTTCAAATGCGTTATCAAATGCTATACGAATGCGAACCTTCTGTTTACCGTTTGAACGCATTTACGAACGCTACTCGAATGCGCATGTATTTGTTTCATCTGGTCTGGTCCCGTTTGAACGTGTTATCAAACGCTACACGAACGAGAACCTTCTATTTACCATTCGAACGCGTTTTCGAACGGTACACGAATGCGCATACACTGAACTGAGTCATTTTCATCACATGTCATGCATAATTGTTTCTTTGGTGATTTCTCTTGTATAATGTAATCAATCATACTATTTGAATTCTTGCATTTGTTTATTTGATGTGTTCATGAGATGGTAGTCAAGCATGATTAGGCCGTTAGTATGCTACTTGGTTCTTAAGCATGATTTTAGCCCATTTAGTTGTTTATTTTCAAAGCATGATTAGTCCTTTATTTTACGTTTGGAATTTGCATGATGTTAATGTTGTTCTTTGTTTTCCGCATTATATGATCGAAACATGTTCCTGAGATTGCCGTGTGCTATAAAATAAAAGTAGAATACTCCTTGGAAATAAATGTTGCTTAGGCTTGGTTAAATTATTGCACAAATCATTTCATTACAAGTGGCATAAGTAAGGGACCATTCTGAACCCAACGGTTTGAGGTCTTCCCTTGCGAGGGGTGAGTGCGGCCTTAAATCTTTATCTCGGTTCACACCGGGTGGCGACTCCATTATTCTCCGATTTAGTCCCCGCAGGCTACTCCATACTCCCAACCGGGCCGTGAGCCCGAAACAGCATGCGTCGCCCAGTTTCTGTGTCCCACATATACTATGGCCATAGATTTAATAGATTGCTAATCACATTTGGACTACCTATGCTCTGTACACATAACTGATGATTCTTTCTTGATAGTCACTAGATATCATGAGCATGAGTCCACACCCAACAAATAGGCGGAGGTATGATCTAAATAGATCGGTGACGTGACTGCCATCTAAGTGTGGAGGATAACTCATATATCCACAGTGGTATCTCAAGTCAAAGAATCACTATGCTACTCAACCCGAGAAGATTCCTATTGACATTGGTGTACCATCTATTAGGAAATCTTTGGTGAGTCATTCAGTGTTGATCAAATAAACACCTACACATTTATACGAGTCTCCGAAGACTCATGGTTCATTGGGATAAACCATCGGACCAAGTTCGATATACGACATGTACTGGTCTCAACGGATTTTACTAACCGACCCGTGTAAGTAAATCTTGACCAGAAACTTAATTTAAGGATATGCAACTTATAGTGACACTTCCTAATGTCAATTACAAGCTATGTTGTAACTGTACACTACGTTGTAAATCCTGATTTCTTTGTCTAATATATATACATATCACTAAATCAGATTTAGTTTCAATCTAATCAATCTAATCGAAATTAGATCGAATAAATATATAAAAGACAAGAGGTGCTACCATTTAAATTAGTAATATTATGGAAAAATGTATTGCTCGTATTCATGAATCAGACATAAATATGATCCGGATTGGTGCTCAAAGCACCAACCCTAACATTATATTTGTATTGTGCACTGTTAACCATTGATTTCGACTTTGTTGTGTGTGACCTTTTGGGTTCCCCTCAAGTTGGACATGAAATGAATCGTGATAATTTAATCGAACATAAATTATCCTCCTATCAGATGGTCGTTCGATTTCAATGACCAAGGTTGACATCTAGCAACATGCCAAGGCCCCCAAATGAGAAGGAAAGATATATATACCTATTCTCTATGTGATTTACATATGATACGTTCTTTCGCCTCACTGTATCCATACCTATTGACCTAGGGTACGGAAAGTGTCTACCCATATGGTCAAAGATATGATGATGATAGTGTCATGAATCGTGCTAACCCAAGAATCTCACATGATTCTTCCGATGTGGCCACAGTCTTAAGCACGGATCACACATATCAACCCGCGAACTGGAATACTACTCTTACAAGAAAATATTATCCGAGAGAGTGGCGATTCTCTGTTATATCTTTACAAACTTCATGTGTTTCAACAAATGACCCAATCATACCTTATGATCGGATCTTTTGAACCGGGGAAGAAGAATGTCAAAGTTATTTGATCCACACATAAGATTGTAAATACCTCAAGTCTAATGACTAGTCATATAATCGATACATGAAAGTTCTCATAGACACATGGGGATAAACACTCCTTATGAAAACTTTCGATGGTCAGTTCGATGGACACGAGCAACTAATGCATCCATGTGATACCCCAAGCGGACGGATCTCCGCTAGTAGCCTATGAGATCGGCTACCCCACTTAAGGGCAGATCATATTATCATGCTAGTCTCTCCCCTTTGTGAACACCCACTTAAGGCGTAGAAGTGATGAGCAGAAAATATATCAATATTTACCGCCCCTTTTACTTAATATTTTGTTTAGTTTCTCGGGTTTGATGAATGTTTTGATATGTTTTAGTTTATTTTGCAGATAAAATAATATTGGGACTCAATGAAATCATTTAGGACAAAATGTGGGTCAAATAAGGGCAAATATTGGACTTGACATATTAATTTTGGAGATTGGAAACTTGAAATGGCGTTTTGACGAAGTGCAGTTTTGGAAATTCCAGTTTTGCTCATCTGTCGTATTTTGGGCATAACCTTTTACTTCGATATAGGATTGAGCTGATTCAAGTTCCAGATTAAAGAAGACTCAATTATCTACAACTTTGAAGAACAAAATAATTTCGAATTCTAAAGATTTCATGATCGAAATTGATGAAACATCCGGAACTGTGTTATGTGTAATTATTAAAGTCATTTTCAAAGAAAATAAATAAATAAAAAAATAAAAATAGTCAAACTCCCCCCAAACATGATTGAAATTAGTGGAGCAATTAATAATGGATTTGGTGGATGATTTGATGGGGCAACATTTTGCCTATAAATACCATGCCATTTCATTTGTAAATTCATACTTTCTTCTTTGAAATTCCTTAGGAATAACTAAGAAGATTGTATCTTGTTTGTTTATTTATAGCTTTCAGTAATTAATTTCCGCTTTCGCACTTTCTTTTCTTTACTTTTCAGTTTTTACTTTCCGAAATTTACTTTTACACTCAGTACTTTCCTTTCTTTACTTTTCAGTTTTTACTTTTCAAGCAATAAGGAGGTAACTCCCCCTTGATGGGTAAAAGGTAAAGCTTTTATTATTGCTATTTAGATTAATCTCCCATAATTATAATATATAAACTATTTAAAATATGACTTAACAAGGATACCGCCATATTGGTCGGTTGGTAATTAATTATAAATTGGTTTTAACCTGACTAAGCATGGATACCGCCTGGTTGGTCGGTTGGTAATTAATTATTAATTTGACTTAATCAGGATACCGCCTATATGGATGGTTGGTAATTATCATGCAAAATTTAATATATTATATTAAAGGAGATATCTAAAATAGTAGTAATAAAAGTGGATCCTCTAACCCCATCATTTTCTTTTATTGTACTTTTCCTTTATTTACATTTCAGCAATTTACTTTTCAACAATTTATTTTTCAGCATTTTACTTTCCAGCAATTTACTTTTCAGTAATTTAATTTTCAGCATTTACTTTATGTCGTTTCTTTTATTTAAGTTCTTACTACCCGTAAATATGTGTCGTAACTAAGCCAGTTATCTGGAGTTGTGATGAAGTCCAATATCACCGGTTTATAAAGGGTTAAATTACGGTTTGGGTAATATAAAGGTTTATTTATTGAGCCTTAATCTTAATGCATCTTGTTAACTGGCCATTAATAAGATTGATTCGGTAAACTTAAAATGAACTTGGAAAAGGGATTTTAGGTTTAAGACCTTAGACTTAATAGCCCACGATCTTCCTTGAGGATAGATAACCCTTTAATAGATTTCCTTACAGGATAGGAATATACATGTCGGGCGGGGGTATCCATAATTGGAACTTAATCTTAATAAATTCAGATAACTTGGTTAACATAGGAATATGATTAATTGGGTTATATTGGCTATTTGTATTTGACCATCGGAAGAGGCTTTTACATAATTTCGTGTTCCAGGTTAATCAACCAATATATTACACAAATGTAAATTAACCACTTCATCTTTTAAAAAGATATTGGAAGGATTCACAACCCTGGATAGTTTTATAAATTTGAATTTTCTTCAATCTATTTTCAAGAAATTTTATTTACTTGTTTTAAGTTTTCAAGTCACCACCCAATCAAACAACCAATCCATTAGATACTTGTAAATATTTAATTTCATAAATTAATAACAAAATGTTTTAAGTCCTCATGGGATGGATACTTTTATACTACTTAAACGATACATGTGCTTGCGTTATACGTGTGTGATTACGCACCGGTCTAGTTTTTGGCGCCGTTGTCAGGGACTTATTTATCTTTCACTATTAATTTTGAGGTTAGATACCTTTACTTGTATCTAATTTTCTTTTTACTTATTGTTTTTGTTTTATTGTGTTTCAGGTCCTCAGACACTACATGAGACGAACCAGATGCTTTGAACTCCAACCACTTGACCCAGAGATTGAATGAACCATCAGACAGTTGAGAAGGGAAAGACGAGAAGGCTAAGAAGCAATCATTAACATGGAACCTGAACCTTTGAACGTTGCACCACCAATTACCATTCGAGACAGAGTCATTCCGGTGGTTGACAGACTCATTTCTTGTATTGTATTTCCTCCATTACCAGCAAATGCGGGTGACATCAAAACATGCATCCAGATGATTAAGCAGTCAGTACAGTTTGGGGGAAATACAACTGAAGATCCTAATGCCCACATCAACAACTGCCTGGAAGTTTGCGGTACTTTCAATTACAACCGAGCAGCTGAAGAAGCAATGAGACTGCGGGTTTTTCCATATTCCCTGAAAGATTTGTTGGATAATATGACCCATAGCGTCACTATTTGTACAGATCATAGTGTTGTTGTACAAATTAACTATGTGACAAGGAAATTGCGCTCTCATCATTTGTGATTAGATCACCTTAGATGTATAAATGAAGAGAGGTCCATATGATTAGTTCCTGGATTGAGAATGATATGATACAGTATCAGTCCGCGAAGGATTAATCATTAAATATCCCTAGTCGTAGTATTATCGAGACTGGACATCCATAATGCGGAATAGACTAGTATTGCACTTGTGCGCGTTGTGAGGGCACAACGGCATAGTTCTCATATATTTAAGTATATGATACTTATGCAAGTGTGATAGGAGGTTGTGTTTCACTGATGGTACGGGAAACAGCTTCGCTCTGGATAGACCCCTCGGAAACCCATTGGTATTATGACTATGTGTCTATGGGAGTCTGACATCAGGGTAGGTGTATTTGGTCTTAACCTGAGACTTACACCGCTAATGCTTACAACAATCAATACACTTTAGTTGAGGTCGTCCAGGGCTGTAACAGGTTCTGTGTACGCCAATGCTGGGTATATTGAGAATCGTAGAGTATTAGGTGTGATGTCAAGACGGAAGTATCACTCCAGTCATAGTGGAGATGATGTCACGTAGGATACGGTATTAGTGCTCTTAAGTGCTGGCCGGCCATCGGGATATTATGACAAGGTCATGTATATCCGATTATAGAGACTAGTTACCAGACATCCGACATGTGCTTCGTACGGGGCAGACACATATCCAGCCCCAGGCCTAGCACGTGACTATCCGATACTGGGTCGATATACACAATACTTAGTAGACTACGCCTGATATAGATCTTAGATATTCTTATAAGAATATGTCTGGAGATTTGGGAAGACTTGGTGCTTTGCTAGGAGCCGACCTTGTCTCATAAATCGGTAGAATGTAGTACTTGGTATGTACGTGATTCGGATACTCCGACGACCGTATTTACTGCCAACATATCCGGGGATCTCATGGGTCGCTTCCCAATAATCCACCGATGACGTATAACTCGCACTCTTAAATAATCTGGGATTATATAGAAGAGAGAGAAAATTAATCTAGGATTAATTACGGAGATATTTTATCTAGGATAAAATATCGTCTAAAGAGAGATAACGATTAATTTGGAATTAATCGGTAAAATTAATATATTCGATATATTAAATGAAATTAGATTTCGACGCGGAATTAAAATTAGATTTTAATTCGGGCGAACGAATTAATTTAGAATTAATTCGTTAGCGACGTGAATAGTGAATTCGCTAGGCGTAATCATTTAATTCCGACGCAATGGAAAATTCGCTATTTGAGAATTAGCGAACCCGAGCCCGACTGTGATTGCGAGCGCATTCGTATTTCGAATTCGAGTGCGACAACGCAAGTCGCATCAAACGTCAAATCATTAGTCGCATCAAGCGTCAAATCACTTGTCACTTTGAGTGATGTGAAATGACAACATGTCACTTTTTTAAAGTAGATGCGACTTGATGGACTTGTGATGGACTTTTAACTTTGGAGTGTGGAACACTCAAGGTCATTACAATTGATTTAATTTGTTTTTTTTGAAAGCAAATTAAATGGTAAAAACATTTATTATTTTTGAAAAATATATAAACAAATGTTATACCACTTTTATAATAACTTAACAACATTTTTTCTCTCTCATTCTCTCCTTCAAGCTCACGCCCAAGGGGCATTTTTCAATGGTTTTTGAAGCCAAAAAAACGTGAGCAAAGGGAAGCCAAGAGTTGGGTTTTTGTGACAAAAACCGCAAGTGCTATCACACTACGAGACATGCGAAGGTGGTAGGAAAATTCACCCATGAGCCGGGAACCGTTTGACGCAAGCTTGGAGCTCATTTCCTTGGATCAAAATCTGATTTAGTGGGCTGTGAACTGCACAGCAGTGGCGTCAAACCAGTGAGCATTTTGGGCTTCATTCGTCTTCAAATCGTCTCAACCAATCGATGTGAGTATTCCGCTACCTCCGTTGATGTATTCACACATGATTTTCATTGCTTGTTTGATCTTGGGACCCTAGAACAAACCTAACAATGGCATCAAGAGCTATAGGTTCAAGCATGAAAATGTAGGGCTTAAAATTGGGTATTTTGTATTTGAGCATGATTTTGTGAAATTGGATGATTGAGCATTCTTAATATATGTTGAATTGAAGATTGATTTGATCAATTTCAAGAAAATATGATTGGATCAATTTTGCCCAAAAATGTTAAGTTGGTTGAATATGTATGGTGTTGGAATTCTTAGAATTTTTCATTATTAATTCATTAGATGAGTTGTAATGAAGTAGGATAATGTTGATTTGAGATTTAATTGGATTAATTTTGAATGAACAAAAACCCCTAATACCTTCACCTTGGCCGAATCTACATTGCCCTATAAAGTCTTGGATTTTGATTTTTTTGAACATTAGATGTATTGGAAATCATTCGGGAAGTTAATTAGATGTCGATTGTGGAATTAATTGGATTAAATTCAAATCGGACAAAAATTACTCCCTTTGCCGAGACTTAGAAGCATGTAAAATGGGTTTGATTTTCATTAATGTGTTGGACATGTGATGATGAGGTTTAGCATGATTAATTGGACTAATTTCATGTTTTGGAAATATTGATTTGAGTAATTAATCATGAAATACACTTTAGGTAATTAAATATGAAATTGGATTTTGTGTATTTAATTAATTGGGCCTAATTTTGGAAATTGGACTTTAATGTTGTAATTGGGCTTATTGGGCTTGATTTTATCAAGTTGGGTTTATGCCATGTGGATTGGATCCAATTGGGCCCAAAACCTTAACCATAAAGCCCAAATGTGACTTAATAAACCTTTAAAGTTTAATTGGGCCTAATGGACCTAAATTGATTTATGTGCTTATGGTGTTACTCCTTGATTGGGCTTTGGTTGCCGAAGCCCACGCCTTAAAGAAATTAATTAAAGCCCATTAGACTTGAATTGAATTGACGTTGGACGTTAATCGGGTTTTGAGACCCGTAGCGATTAAATTTGGAATTTAAGTCGTTAAAGGTTTATTAAACAAAGTGTAATATTTAATTTGGAATTGAATAGTGAATTAGTATTAAATACATATTAAATTTGATTTAATGTTGTAGTTTAATTTAATTCATGAATTCGTACTTTGAGTACTTATTCGCAAAAACGAGTTTGACTCGAACAAAATCAAATCGTTGTTTGAACATTGGATGATCACATAATTATCAGATTAATTAATTTGATTAGATTGATTGATAGCATGCTTGTGTGTGAATACGTGGTTGTGATGAATGAATAATGTATATCGGATGGATATTGGATGTGTGGGGGCAATTTTGGAAATTGTTGTAATAAATTTTATTTATTAAATTGGACCTGCGTGTCCAGCCTTATCACCTCTATTCTATTTGTATTCTCTTCTCACCTATTCCCCTCAATGTAAATGAGGTTTCTTTAGAAGTGTAGTGTAACGGGTAGAAGTAATACAAGTGCTAGCTCGAGTGAGAAAGGGAGAGATTTGATCTAGGATCAATGTGTTAAGTATCCATCCGCATATCATTATTATTTTATTTCATATGCGCTTTATATGTATTTAGAATGCATGTTTAAGGGTGTATGATGATGAGACCTTAACAAAGATAATTAAATTGGTAGCCAATTTGCACGCGAAAAGCCTCATCAAACATATCATGCGTCTTTTCCTTCCATTGAGTGATTCTTACTCAAGATCCTAGATTGGCATGGGTTGTTGGCCAAAGTCAAGCCCTTGTCCGTCGAAGATGTGTTTGAATCACGAGGCTTTGTTCCATATTGGTGTCTTGTCCAAGTTGTGGTTTGTTGGCCAAAGTCAAGACCACTTCTTGTCCAATGACATTGATTACGAAGCTTCCATGGTCAATGGGTCCACGCTTGACTGGGATCACTAGGTTTGTTGTGCCAAAGCCAAGGCCTAGTTGATTCAGAGGAAAAATGTTAGGGTATATATTCGATATATAGGCATATATAAGATATATGTTTAGGACTTGGATGTCCACCTACTGGATCTAGGAATTGGATTGGATCCAATTGATCTTATAGATCTACCTAGTTAATTATCATACAATTTGTTGGCCAAAGTCAAGAATGTGTGATATTTAACGGGATCTTAGCCCACTAGGAAACACGGTTTCTCGAGTACTCGACAGAGGGTTAGAGGCTCGACGAAAAATAGTGGGAGGCAAGAATTGAATTTGCAATATTCGTTCAATTACTCGCCATACGCGCTCAAACAAATATCACTCGTCATATAAATTAAAAGTATTCGTTGGACTAATATTTAATGTTGTTTAATAAATATAGTTGGACTATATACAAACTTATTCAATTATAGTTGATTAAATAATTGGATTATTGTAATCATTATAATAATAGTACTTGAATTAAATTGATTAAATAGTTGGACTATTGAATCAAGAAACAATTGAAAAGTTGGATATTTAAAATATAATCTTGGATTAAATATAATATTTTTAAATGATTTAATTTTCTAAATGGGAATAAATAATAGGTTACTTTATTTGATAAAATAACTTATTGAACCTAAGCCCAAAATTAAGCAAATAAGTAGAGCGTAAATCTTTGGAAGATTTATGTGATGATGACCTTAGTGCTTAATTTAACATACTTGTCAAAAATCTATGTTTAGATTTAATAAGTATTAAAATTGCAATAAATAATTCTTGGAGAATTAATTGACTATTCTAGAGGTGAAAAGTCAAAGTTTGCAATTGGGCATGTAGCACAAGGTGCACATTTTTCAATATTCTAAAACCCAAGGCTTGGCCAAAAGTTTGTGAAATATTGAAAAGGATAATTGACATATCCCAAAGTGACCACCATTTGGATATGGCAGATACGAAGGAATTAAAGAAAGGGCAAGGCTCTTACTTTAAAAATGATTGTCAAAGTTATTCACTACTAGTATTGAAATTAGATTTTAAATACTTAGTGTGGTACATAAAATATATGTATTGATGTTCAGAATCTGCTTTGAGCATGATACTGACTTCAAGCTGAGATTGCTCTGCGAATCGGAAACGGGACGAAAATCGCTGTTTCGACCGTAGATACCTAAGTTTAGGAACTACCCTTCGGGTGTGTACTTAAATTAGGAACTGTTAAATAATAACTAGTTTGACTAGAGACATTATCTCTATATCAGTGTTTAATCCATTGTGGATAAACCTTTATATTCTAGAACACTAAGTGTTTCATTATATAAAGTGATACTGAGATAAACACATTAGATTGAATAACAGAATTTATATTTTGAATATAATTAAAATCTCAAAACATATAAAATGACAAATAAATAGCTCAAATTGATTTGATCAAGTAGAGACTTATTTGTGGCATTGTTGTCTAGGACAGAATTAAACAAGACTCGTATATCCGCACTTTTGAAGAGTGGGTACTAGGACTGATTTGACTATTCAAATAAAGTCTACGAATCTAGTTTGTTAGGTAAAGCACCTAAAACACTGTTTACTTGGTAATAGTGTAAGTGCCACCGAACTGTTAGCCCTATTCATGGTGAAGTTAGTGGGCCCATATCTAGCTACGCTATATGTGAACATGAATATTTCGTGACCTTAACGGATGTGGCATCACGTTATGGTTATGTGTTTCTTTTGAAGAACACAGATCGGAAACTGTTAGAGTTTCGACACGAAGTAGATAAACAGATCGACTATAGCATTATACCGTCACGGTAAGACCGTAATGGAAAATACTTAAGCAGTAAGTTTCAAATATACATGAAAGAGTACAGTATTCTTTCAGATAAGGACTCCTCCCGAGACACGTCAGTTTGACGGTGTGTCCAAACTAAAAACCGAATTTTGTTGGACATGATAAGGTTTATCACGAGTTGCTCTGAGCTATATTTCCTTCAAACAGGATATATATTAACATGCAAAACTTATTTAGAATAAGGTTCCATGAAAAACTGTTTGACAGATATCATATAGGATATGAACAGGAAAGAAACATGGTTTCTCATTCCTAATAATTTGGGTATGCCAGGCATAAAGTTTGGATGATACCAAACTAATGACCCAAATCAGATAAGTGTCATACATAGGTTATCCTAATGGGAAACCATAAGTATAGTACTTATTAATCTAACAAGAGAACAATATGATTGTTGCTCACCATGCGGTTTTCCTGAGAGGAATACCGATATGCAGTGGTCAGTAGGAGGATAGTGATACTCGATGGAAATCGGAGTAATACTATTAAGGCACGAAGTCCTTAAAGGAAACAAAATAGTTCATCAATGATGAATCTGTACCATTAATCTTCGAATACACAAGAACCTCGTAGATCAGAGAGAGTCAGAAAACAACCTGGGGTATGGGTTTCTGATCTCACCTCATAAAGATATTAATCTTGTGGGGTAACCAACCGACTACGTTTTGAGGAAGTGATACGAGGTATCGACTCCCTATTATGGCAAAGTGCCATGAGTCCGAAATGGATTCCATGTATAACAACTATGTTTGGATACTAGTTGTTGTACCGCAAGGCATTGTGCCTATTGGTACTGTAAACGTCTTCAAGGAAGACATACATGGATGGCAACATACCAACTTACAAAGCTAGGCTTTTGACAGAAAGGTATCGTTATCAACATTGTGTTAATAACGATTCAATCTTTTATCTGTTGCCATGGTAAATCCATTTTGAAGATGCTTGTTGATATTGCATTTATTTTTATGAATGTGTCAGTTAAAGATCAAAATCGCTTTCCTGAAAAGGAAACCTTTTGGAGGATGTTTACAACATCCTGACGATTTTGTATAACCGACAAACAAGGTTTGCGGGTTATTCGATCCATGTTTGGATTGAAGCAAGCATAAGGTTCTTGGAACTATCATTTTGAAGTAATCATAATGGTTTATGATTTAACTCAAAACGAAATATTCTGTGTATATAAGGAGGTTAGTGGGAGAGCGCACTAACAATCAAATTCCCATAAAGCATTGGTGAAAGCTTGGCTTTCATAGAAATTCTCCAAGAATTCTGGGGAGTAACAACCTTTATTCAAGGAATAAAGATCTACTGGGATAGATTTGAAGTTGTTACACTCTCTTGGAAATTGTACATTTAAAATGTACTTGATATGGTGTCTCATACGCTTTGAGCATATGGAGTCACAATCGGGTCAATCCAAGTGATAGTCACTGGATTGAAGTTAATAACATCTGTTAGTATCTCAGAGAACTAAAGATGTTATCTTAAACTATGGAGAAGGAGAACTTGAAGTGACTGGGATCACTGCTGCAAGTTTCCAAACAGTTAAATAATGTGGTACTATAAAGTTTGAATAACGGGACAGTGAGCTGGATATCTTCCGAGCAAGATATTGTTGCCGAATAAACAACAAATGCGGATTATTGCTGCAGCTGAGGCAGCAATAGAAGCCATTTGGGTCGAAAATAAATCTAATTAGATTAGATATAATTCTGTTAGCGGCTGAGCTAGGGGTCAGCACAGGCTAAAGAATTAAAGGTCTCATCAATGATCCAGATATATACTTCTATATTCATCTGATTCGTTCGGATCATACCTCGTGGCGATGTGATGATCGTATAAATCGCGTAAGACGATAATCATGGAAATCCGCTGACGAAAACCTTTCCTCAGCAATTTGAGCAAACCGTACATAGTTCGGGTGTACGACACTTGAGTGACTGGCTATGTGTCAAGTGGGAGATTGTTTGATAATATGACCCATAGCGTCACTATTTGTACAGATCATAGTGTTGTTGTACAAATTAACTATGTGACAAGAAAATTGCGCTCTCATCATTTGTGATTAGATCACCTTAGATGTATAAATGAAGAGAGGTCCATATGATTAGTTCCTGGATTGAGAATGATATGAGACAGTATCAGTCCGCGAAGGATTAATCATTAAATATCCCTAGTCGTAGTATTATCAAGACTGTACATCGATAATGCGGAATAGACTAGTATTGCACTTGTGCGCGTTGTGAGGGCACAACGGCATAGTTCTCATATATTTAAGTATAGGATACTTATGCAAGTGTGATAGGAGGTTGTGTTTCACACGATGGTACGGGAAACAGCTTCGCTCTGGATAGACCCCTCGGAATCCCATTGGTATTATGACTATGTGTCTATGGGAGTCCGACATCAGGGTAGGTGTATTTGGTCTTAACCTGAGACTTACACCGCTAATGCTTACGACAATCAATATACTTTAGTTGAGGTCGTCCAGGGCTGTAACAGGTTCTGTGTACGCCAATGCTGGGTATATTGAGAATCGTAGAGTATTGGGTGTGATGTCAAGACGGAAGTATCACTCCAGTCATAGTGGAGATGATGTCACGTAGGATACGGTATTAGTGCTCTTAAGTGCTGGCCGGCCATCGGGATATTATGACAAGGTCATGTATATCCGATTATAGAGACTAGTTACCAAACATCCGACATGTGCTTCGTACGGGGCAGACATATTTCCAGCCCCAGGCCTAGCACGTGACTATCCGATACTGGGCCGATATACACAATATTTAGTAGACTACGCCTGATATAGATTCTTAGATATTCTTATAAGAATATGTCCGGAGAATTGGGTAGGCTTGGTGCTTTGCTAGAAGCCAACCTTGTCTCGTAAATTGGTAGAACGTAGTACTTGGTACGTACGTGATTCGGATACTCCGACGACCGTATTTACTGCCAATATATCCGGGGATCTCATGGGTCGCTTCCCAGTGATCCACCGATGACGTATGACTCACACATTTATTAATCTGGGATTAATTTGATGAGAGAGAGAAAATTAATCTAGGATTAATTACGGAGATATTTTTTCTAGGATAAAATATCGTCTAAATAGAGAAAACGATTAATTCGGAATTAATCGATTAAATTAATATATTTGATATATTAAACGAAATTGGATTTCGACGCGGAATTGAAATTGGATTTTAATTCGGGCGAACGAATTAATTTAGAATTAATTCGTTAGCGACGTGAATAGTGAATTCGCTAGGCATAATCATTTAATTACGACGCAACGGAAAATTCACTAATTGAGAATTAGCGAACCCGAGCCCGAGTGTGATTGCGAGCGCATTCGTATTTCGAATTCGAGTGCGGTAATGCAAGTCACATCAAGCGTTAAATCATTCGTTGCATCAAGCGTCAAATCAAATGTCACTTTGAGTGATGTGATTGATTGATTGAAAGACACACATCACTTTATTAAAGTAAAATGAATAGTTGATGTGTGTTGTTGGAATAGTGCTTGGTGGTTGTAAAGCATTTGCTTTTGATTTTTGATTAATTGATTAGTAATTGTTTAATATATTTTTGAGAAAAATATATAAAGTGATTTTAGAAATCATTTAACTACCTAATACACACTTTTCCCTCTCTTTCTCTCCATCATGATTCACGCCCAAATGGGCAGTAAAATGCTCACTGGTTTTCTTCATTTTGGCGTGAGTTTGGGAGCAAGGCAATGTGCTTTTTTGGCAAAATCAAGAAGAGCTAGCACTCCGAGAGACTTGCGAAGGTGGTAGGGAGGTTAACCCATGAGTCGGGAACCATTCGACGAAGATTCGAAGCTCAAAACTTGACTCAAAACTGAAACCGTCAAGGCAGTGGACTGCACTGCAGTTGCGTTTTTGCAAGGGAAAAATCAATTTCGTTTGTTGCCGATTCATGTCAACCGATCGATGTGAGTATTCCGCTACCTCCTTTGATGTATTCACACATGTTTTTCATTGCTTGTTTGATCTTGGGACCTAGAACAAACTTAACAATACGGCCGTGAGCCTAAACGTACTTAGCCAACCCTAGGCCACAGGTGCGTCGTCGACCCTTCACTGTACTGGACTCACCTGTGCTAGCAGAGAAATCACCAGGGCCAGTTGCCATTGCTGATGTAGATGGAGTCGCATTAGCCTGTTTGCGATTGCCCGGTGCCATCTGTAAAAACCCGTCGCATTAGCGTCATCAAATTGCTAAAACCAAGTTTGACTATAAATATTTCGAACTAAATGCCATAAAGAAAGAATAAGAAATTTGTCTAATGGATAATAAGAGCAAGCCCCATGCAGCCAGTACGCATCCATGAATGAACCAATTAAACCCTCGGTAGGGAAAATACAATTTTAGCTTTCAATTCAATCAATATTGCAACGATAAATCGCAAACGACGACACATCAATCAGCATCAATCTCCTTGTTCTGGGCAGAACAGCAGCAATTTACTGCTGTTCTGCCCAGAACAGTGAGATTGATGCTGGTTCATCATCATTTACAACAATCATCATCATTCATCATTCATCAACATCATCATCATCATCATTCATCAACAATCATCATCATCATTCATCAACAATCATCATCATCATGCAAATTCGTCATCATCAACAGCAATTAGATCATCAAATTCATCATCATCATCGATAACCATCATCATCAAATTCATCATCATCATCAAATTAAAATCAACAAGTGAGACTTACCTCTAAATTCGTTGCAGTAGAGTGTTGGAGCCGAGAATGCAGAAGAAGAGAGTGAGAGGGGATGATTTTTTTTTGTTTGAGCCGAGGAATTCAAGAAGAGGACACTGGTTTTAGGGATTTAAACAACATTTAGCATCGAATTAATTTCATTTAGCGTCGAACGTTTATTAAAAATTTAGGGTTATTTTTCCGGGAAATTTATTTTTTTAGTTAGCGTCGATTATTGTTTCGACGCTAAAGGACAGACATTTAGCGTCGACTTTTATTCGATGCTAAATGTCTACCATTTAGCGTCGAATATTTTTTTTCGACGCTAAATGTCTACCATTAAAAATAATAATAACAAATATATGATAGTTATACTATTAATAATTACGATAATATTTCAACCATATCTAAAGAGTAATTAAAATCAACAACCATACATTATAAGCCAGGAAACTATTAATAATTCGATAATATTTCAACCATATCTAAAGAGTAATTAAAATCAACAACCATACATTATAATCCAGAAAATTATTAATAATTACGATAATATTTCAACCATATCTAAAGAGTAATTAAAATCAACAACCATACATTATAATCGAGAAAATTATTCACCAATCACAAAATACAGTAACTTCATTAATCACTATGTCATCGGTATTTGAGGATTCTTGACTGGAATCGAAGTCATCTTCAGTGTCAAATTGTTCTTCACTTGCTATTTCAATGCTCACTTCAGAATGAGGAATTATCTCAACGTCTGTACTAGCTCGAGTTAATGTGATATTTTCAGGAACGGTGACAGTTGGTCCATAAAATATTTGTTCAGTAACTTCAAAGTTGCCGGAGACTTCTTCTGTTTCATCGGATATGTCAACTCTATCTTTCTCCTGCGTGTCCCAGATGGCCCTATGTTCTAACTTTTCTACCACCATCCATCCAGTTCCTAACTTAGGATAAGATATGTATATCACTGAACGTGCTTGGGTACAAAAAAATGTTTGGATCATTCTTGTACCAAAAACGTTGAACATTAATTGACGTAAGATAATTACTAACTTGAATTCTCATCTTTCTAGCATTTGTGTCAAACCACTTACAGTCGAATAGCACAATATGTCGTCTGGGTCGGTATATCAACTCAATGACTTATTGCAATACGCCGTAGAAGTCAATTAGATCTGAGCCGTGTTCTCATTGGACTATAATTCCAAAATTTTGAGTCACATGAGTAACATCTCACTGTTCGGTATGAAATCTAACTCCGTTGACAATGCATCCACTGTACTCATAAGCCTACTTTTGAGGCCCATAAGCCAAAGAAACCAACGAGGATTGCGAGTCCAATTGACCATTTTGCACTTGGTTGTTAATCTGACAATGAGAGAAATATATGTGTTAATATAACAAACTGAAATGTTTAATGTTAGGATAAAAATAAATATAAAATATTCTAACTTACAGTTGTCTCAAACCATTTAGGAAATTCTTTTTTGTGTGTTCCATCAACATTGTGGTCACCACCACATTGTAGCATTGTTAGATGTTGCCTACAATAAATTATCACGGTTAATGTATGGCAAAAATACAGTAGTTATGCACCAGAAAAACTTACGTTAAATACGGTTGCACTTCATCACAATTACTCAATATAAACCAATGTGCACGTTCAACTTCCTGAAGGGTTAGTAATTTGACACCTACTGCTCCAAATGGTCTACAATTTTGACGGAACACTGTGATATCTTGGTTATTACTTGCATCTCCATCATAGTTTCGTGGCCGACGATTAAAATGAGTTTCAATATTCTGCATGCACATCGAACAAAATGTTATTGCTTCACTTATTATAACAGCTTCAGCTATTGACCCTTCAGGGCGTGCCTTGTTTTTCACATATTGTTTGTAATCTCCCAAAGCCCTGCAGATATGACAACAAGATTGCATTAATACTAAATTCTATGCACATGAAAAAAGTTAAGAATTTTCTTATATAAAACTGTATATATATATATATATATACCTCTCAATGGGATACATCCATCTGTAATGGACATGACCTCCCTTTCTAGCTTCAACCGGTAAATGCACAGCCAAATGTACCATGACATCAAAAAAAGCGGGTGGCAAAATTCGCTCCAACTTGCATAGGATTATCACGATTCCTCGCTCAAGGTCGTCAATAACAGATGTGCTTAATGTCCTCTGACATAATTGTTTAAAGAAGCCTCATAGATCAAGTACGACGTCGCATACATTCGGGGGGAGATAAGGTCGAATGCCAACAGGAAGGAGAATCTCGAGAAGCACATGACAATCGTGACTCTTTAATTCCGTTATTGTATCATCTCTGACCCAACACCCAATATTCGATGCATAATTATCAGGGAATTTAACCATTTTCAGCCAATCACATAATGATTTTCTCTTCGATTGATTGAGCACATAACTAGCAGGAGGCTTAATAAGACCTCGAGAGGTGACTTGCAAATGCAATTCACTGCGAATTCTAAGATCTTGTAGGTCCAATCTAGCATTTACAATGTCTTTTGTCTTACCCGGAATATTGAATAGTGTACCCACTAACCTCTCACAAATGTTTTTTCTATATGCATTACATCTAAATTATGTCGCAAACTCATAGTCCCCCAATATTCTAACTCAAAGAAAATACTCTTTTCCTGTCCAATTCAACTCTTCAGGTAAGCGTTTTCGATTTTTATCTCTATTATTAGGATGTTTACCTGGTGTGCTGTCTCTGAGATGTTGATGTTGGCAAAGTATGTCTAATCCAGACAATGGATGGGCATACTCTGTGGTTCATGTTGACCGTTAAATAATTGACTCCTCCGCCAAGGATGACTCAACTCAAGAAATCTCATGTGCCCTGTGTATCCGATTTTATTCCGTAATCATTGCGAAGGTGTTTGACCCGCACAAACTGGACATGCCATGTATCCCTTAGTGCTCCATCCAGATAATGAACCATAAGCTGGAAAATCATTAATGGTCCATAATAATGCGGCATGCATCTGAAAATACTGCTCTGAAGCTGCATCATAGGTATGCACACCCACATTCCATAATGTTTGTAACTCATCGATCAATGGTCTCAAGTAAATATTTATATCTTTACCAGGTGAACGTGGACCAGAGATAAGCAATGACATAAACATGAACAGATCCTTCATACATTTCCATGGAGGTAAGTTATATGGAATGACAATAACGGGCCATATGCTATAAGAGTTGTACATATTCCCAAATGGGTTAAAACCATCAGAGGCAAGACCTAACCTGACATTACGGGGGTCCTCAGCGAAACCGGGGTACATGTCATCAAATTCCTTCCATTCGGTTCATCCACAGGATGTCTAAGTATGCCCTCCGCACCGATCCTCTTTTCATGATGCCACATCATATCAGTCGCTGTGTGTCGTGACATGAACAATCTCTGCAGCCTGGGTGTTAAAGGGAATTATCACAATATTTTTTTAGGCACTTTCTTCCCCATACCACGGACTTTGTACCGACTTTCACCACATATCGGACAATGTTCAAGTGATTCATACTCGGCACGAAATAATACACAATCAAACTTACAAGCATGAATGGATTCATACCCCATTCCCAGATCACGCAACATTTTCTTTGCCTCGTAGTACGACTTTGGCAATTCGCTTCCAACCGGTAACATTTGGGCCAGTAACTCTAACATCATATCGATACTTTTGTTGGTCATTCTGTTGATCACTTTAATGTGTAATAATTTCACAACGAAATTCAAGATCGACATTCCAGCACCTTCAAATGGAATTTTGTTTTGCCTCATCAAGTAGTTCACTAAATAAATTTTGATCATTTCCACTTAACACTGGCATGTCACCACTAACACTATGACCAAGTTGTGGACCTTGTAAGTCATGCAAAATATCGGTGATCTCATCGTTTGCAGGTTGATTGTAACTACTGCTCCCTTCACCGGAATCAATAAACCGTGACTGAGAATGATACTGCTCACCGTGATAAATCCACGTACGGTAAGTTGGTGATATTCCTGGCATGTATAAATGATTATAAACTTCATCTAACCGCTTCCTTTTCCTATTCAAACAATTTGCACATGGACAAGGAACACGACCTTCTGCATCAATGTGTTGCTTTGCGACTTCCATAAACTCATACACTCCATTACGATATTCAACACTCAATCTATCCAGAGAGCTCATCCAATTTCTATCCATTTCAGCAGAATACCTAAATATAATAATATAATTATTAGATATCATATTACAGTAATCAACATTACTAATTCATTAATACTTTATTTAAGCATATATATATATATATATATATATATATATATATATATATATATATTTGGTTGATAAATTAAATAGTTTACAGAAAAATTCTATTTTGTTAATTAATATACTTACTCTACATATATGAATCATATATCACTAACAAACAGAATATAAACAACATATATAATCATAAAAATTGAAAATAATAAAGAAATATGAAAGAAGATTTACCTTATCGGAAATTGATTACAATTTTATTGAATATTTTTAGGAGAGTTGTGAGGCTGTAGAGGAGAAATTCTCAGATTTCAGAGGATGAAAATGAAGAGAATGAGAGAAAAAACAGAGGGGGAGAAGGGTTGGTGGCATTCTGCATTTTAATCTATCTTTAGCGTCGAAGTTGATTATTCGACGCTAATTGTTGTAGTTTTTAGCGTCGAAACAATAATTTCGACGCTAAATGTCTAACATTTAGCGTCGACATAAATTTAGACGCTAAAGATTCAAGGATTGTCGGTGGAAACTTCATAAACCTTTAGCGACGCTATTAGTCGACGCTAAATGTCTAGTTTTTGGCGTCGACACAGATTTTTGACGCTAAAAGTTTAATATTTGGCGTCAAAAATTATTGCAATAGTAAAATTATTTAGCGTCGAATATTATTCGACGCTATAGTCATAATTTTTGCGTCGAAAATTGTTTTCGACGCCAAAAGTTGAATGTTTGGCGTCGAAATTTTTTTCCGTCGCTAAAAAAATGACAATTAGCGTCGAAAATGATATTCGACGCTAAAAGTGAGTTTTGGCGTCGAATATTATGTCGACGATAAATGTTTGGACGCTAAAAGCCATAATTCTTGTAGTGAATTGATTGAAAATTTTCTTTTTCTTTTCGAATAATTATACTTTTATCATATCTTTCTTTAGAAGATGGCGATGAGAAGGAATGGTAAGTATGGTGAAGGGGGGATGAAAATCCAATAAAAGAAAAAAGAAAAAGAAATAGGCAGCTGAGGTGAAAGAACAATGCTTTTGGGATATATTTTAGAACAACAATGATTAATATACTGAATGAGAATCCATTTAATACAAAATCATAATTAAATTGTGATTATAAATCAAAATTTTAATTTAATTAAATAATTTTTATATTAACATCATTGGTTAAAATTATATTCTATAGTCATTTTCTATTTTGGGAGCACATCTATCACTACATTTTTTTAGAGTTGTGTGTTGAATGTGTATCAATTGGTCAGAGGCGGTACCCGTACAGTGGACACATATTTTTATATTTTTTATCATTAAAATATATATTTTGAGTATTTCTTATAACAATTGTGGAGTTAAAACTTTGATTCCATAAGGTGAAATTTGATTTTCACAAAAAATAATATATACAATTAATTTTTATGAGAGTAAATCAAAATTATCTCATTAATAAATTGAATTTTTTATTGATTTTATAAGATATATTTTAACAAAATTTTAAATTAATTTAGGATGAATAAACCCATTTATATGAATGTAGCTCCATCACCGCCTTAGATCTTAAAAAATTTTAAAACTCAGGACTGTAAAATTGGTTGATATAAAAGTTATAGATGATAAAGATTATTATTATTATTATTATTATTATTATTATTATTATTATTATTATTATTATTATTATTATTATATTATTATTATTATTATTATTATTATTATTATTATTGTTGATGGTGTTTTCAGGCACTATGATATTTAAGCAGCACAACGAGGATAGAAGGGTAATTCCATACTTGGGTGAGATCGTTAAAGCCAAACCCGACCACTTTGCAAT